>VCRD01007108.1:0-23046 GCA_006783055.1 Trinorchestia longiramus
TGTCAGGAATGCTGTCAGGAATACTGTCAGGAATACTGTCAAGAATAATGTAGAGACTAACGGACGTTGAGATTTCTATTGAAAATATCAGAGTAGATCTTTCTCAATGAACCCACCCGTTATGGCTGCCACATTTCCACATAACTGAAAATGTTATAAATGTTGAGGAATACTGTAGCTTTTTTAATGCTTTTATTATAACAAAATTGCGAAGCTCTTATATTAATACCGAATATAAAACAAATAGGAACAGGACACACCCAAAGTATCGTAAAAAATATCAAAACATAATGCATCGTAAAACGTGAATAGTTGGAATATTAGGATTTCCTAGAGTTCTATCAGGCTAATATTCGGTACTAAAGAAGCAGCGTCTATACACACCAGCTAGGATTTATGCGCAAAATTTGCTTTGTTGCTAATGAAATTCTTGAATACTGTAGCGACTGCTGCCGTAATATGGCCGCGACACGGTTCAACGTACGCAGTATTTTTGAAGACGTAAACACTTTCGTGCAGAAATTTTGGAGAGTTTGGTTGTTGGGTTGGTATATAAGATACGGTGACTTGGACTCGAAAGCTTGTAAACGACAATTTCAATACATACATGGAAGTGGTCAGTAAAAGATAATCAGCCCAGTAAAGCAATGTTTGTATCACATCATTACTTTGATGCTATGTACTTGGCTACTCTTACTGCGAGAAAAAAGTAATAATAGAAATAACAATAATAATTTTGTGCTATCAAAGAACAGTGCTGCTGTTACTGTACATCTACGTGACGTGTAGGTTAAGTGCGCTTTGCGATGCAGCTGTACATCCTACCAAACATCGTGCAAGAAACTCGTCAATCATACCCATCATGTAACGTACGTTCCGTAACTACAGCACAAGTATTTGTACAGTACGACGTAATAAAATCAACGTATTCCACTGCTTTCATTTTCACTGTTATTGAAAGCATGCCTGAATACATGACATTTTTCCACTCAATTGAGTAAGAGTGTTCATAGCAAAAAATATAAAACTCCACTGTTTTTTCGAGATGGACCAAAGCTTGGCGCCAGATCCCGAAAAATGGAGGCTACTGATAGCTCTAAAACAGCCTAGTTATTTTAAATCAACTTCAGGCTTTGAGAACCGAAAAATCTTTCATCATAAGAATCAAAAACATTTCAATTTTACAAGCCTTTCGATCGTTGAATGATGTCTTAGAGAAGGTCAGAGTGTCCTGTCTTTATTTCTCCGAGTTTTGACATCATATATAAATTCTAGAAAACTTTATGATTTAGTACACAAGTTTTGAATTCACGGCCACTGGTGCTGATCCCAGACAACACCCTGACACCCCATAGCCTTTATACCATTCATTGGAGGACCGTTCGATGCTCATACAATTGCAGCATCTCGTAAGCTGCAGCCGATTATACTTTTTCACTAACACTATATAATAAAACAGCCGGTGTTTCCTTAATGAAATAAATTTATATATTTTTGTACGTAATTTCTCCAATGTGATTACAATGGGAATCTCCCTTAAATACTATTAGTTAAATCCGTAGACTTTCAGGTATATAGATTCTTAACCACTGAAGTTAATTTCGAAGACTTTCTGATTAGGTCTGAGAATCTGTTGCTTTAAATTCTTCTTTCAAATGCATGATACTCAAAACCCGTTATTTTTAACGGGTATACACACTAGTGTTTATATAAATGATTGATAAATGTTCCCCTTTTCCGTTATATAGCGCTCGAATATTTGGTTGAATAAGGCACTGCACTGCCAATTCTACTGAGGTAGTTTCTTCAAAAGAAAAGCTGAAAGTAATCTTAATTGAGAGTGGCAGTGTCCGAAACCTCAACGAAAACTCGAATTTTAGCTTTAGAAACTTTTGTGTACATTAGTTATTTACTGTCGTATTGTAGATTATTTTTATGGGTCATTTTAGAGTCCGACGTATTTGTCGAAATTAATTTTTTTTTCTTCACCGACATTTCGCACAACTAAATACCGTTGATATCTTTCCTGAACTTCTAATACAGATCAAGATAATTAAGTTGTGACTCAGAACCTTATATTAAACCTAATTTTACCATCTCCAGTGAGAATTTCCGCTTTAGATAGTACCCTCATACAGCAATGACCCTTTTCTTAATACTTCATTTTCTGCATTTTATTTTATTTTTCTAGGTTTGATCAATTGATTTTATGTCTATTATAAGGTGCAGCAACATAAACTCCTTTCTACAAGGGAAGTTTTTTCAAAAAACGGAAGTTATGTTGCCGCATCGGGTATTATTTCTGTTCGATTATTTCATATTGAACATCATTTATTTTATCAGTATTATTTATCAATTTCATTGATATTTCTCTTTCACTTTACAAAAATATTGTACAAAATTAAAGTCTTCTAGTAAATTCAAGCAAAACATTGTTCAGTTTTTCAACAAAATCAGTTTTAACGAACAATAAATCCTTTCTATTTTTCTGGTTATTATTCCCATGACGAACAGCATGGCTACGATTGAAGGTAGTATAAAATACTAACATTCATCCACAGCTGCAATAAATCTTACTTCATCGCAAATATACTGCGTGATCTAAATATTGTGAGCTCAAGCAGTAACTTTTACATTCATAGAAACGAAAAAACTGATAATAAAACTGCAAAATATCTTACTCAGGTTCGACCACCTTTCACCCTCCTCCATTCTGCAGCGATTGCAAACTGCTACATCATCTCTATGATATGTCGCATCATTTGAGATTCAAATCAGCTCGTACAGACGTTGCATCCAGAACATACATGACATTTCGAAATGGGCAGCGGGGATTTGATCCTTTGCCATCCAAATGGATCGTCGAAGTCCATTTAGAATAAGTGTGCCGAAACAAAACCTAAGATCTTTATCAACCTATCTCTGCACTCAGCAGTTAACGACTTTGTTTGTTTAGGTGCTGTCAGCCATGAGATCAGTCAATAAACAGCGTGTGGTTGTGTTGCATTTCTTTAATCAGGAAAATGTGGTCGGAAAAGGGCTACATTAAGCCTCCAGACTAGAGACTCAAAAAGAAAAAACTTGAACTTTCGGTTCAAATTCTATGAATACCCAGACACTACTTGTGTGACTTACGGGGTACAAATTACATTTAATTGCAGTTAAGTAAAACGATTCCAGCACAAAAAATTAATGAGAGGATTATATAATGAATATATATGCTAAAAATTAATTTTACGTAAACTAACTATATTTTTCAACTTAATTTATAGTTTTTAAACATTGGCTGACAGAGACCCTAATTATTGACCGATCCAACAATGATATAAATGTGTAACAATTTAAACACAAAGCTATATTAAGCTAAGCTATATTAGATGGGCTTAGAATAAGTTTTGTTAGGTCAGAAAAATTCTAATTAAAATAATGTTAGGAAGAATTGGTCATGGCTAAGATTCACTGGGTTATATGCAATAATGACAGGTAAATTAAGTCAGTCTATGTTCGGTTAAATGAGTGCAGTATCATCAATTTCTGCTAGCGTAGGTTGTGTTAAGTTTCGGTTAATTAGCTAATGTCAAGAACAATTAACAAGACACAGCAACTCACTCCTACCAACATCACAGGGACGCCAAAGCTTCCCAATTTCTGAGCAACCAACAGCTGGAATGACCAAATACGAGGGTCGACCAAAGTGAGAGCCAATCAATTGCTGTCGTCACATGCAAGTCGATTAACTGCAGTCAAGCAACATTTCTGTGCCTGCATTTCTAAGTTGCAAACGAGGCTGACTTGTTCATGACGAATTTCGTGACTTTTAAGCTGCATTTTCATTCAGGTTTTGGTGTTTTATTTATCGAAAATAAGCTATAATACCCTAGAATATTCCCCTAAATACAGAGCTAATCCCGGGTTTAATGGAAAGCTTTACCAGTTTCTTACAGTATTATTTCGTCCGATTTCCTTTGTAGTACTGAAATGCATTAATTAAGAGTGCATATGTATTTAAGAATTACTGCCAATTACATACAGGGGGCGACAAAAGGATTCGACTCATTTGTAGGTATAATAACAAGGAAACAGAGTTAACAAAAAATATGCTAACGGAACAAAAAATAAAGCCAAATGGCATCATAGGTACATTTCAGAAGAAAAATATATTCTTCGTTCATAACTCTATTTCCTTTTTATTATATACCAACAAACCTGTCAGATCACTTGGCTGCACCGTATATATACGGAGGTAAATTGATCACATTTCAGGCGTACTAAACACATGTATAGATCATGACTTCAGTCCTAGCTAAATACCTCCGAATATAATACTGAAGTCAAGGTTCATAATTAACTTCAGCCCTTTCGATACTGTCGGTACATCTGAATATTGCTACAAAGCATCGTGTGCACAAAGAACAAAGTTAAAGTTGCTTGCTACGAACATAAATGCTAACGTCAGTACGAAATGAGTTAACAATTTTTGGTGGGGCTTACTCAAGTTCTAAATTTTTTACACGAGTTTGAAGTAAAACAATGATTTTCACAGGCAAAGTACACAGTGCTTTTGGTAAAATATTAGCTGAAAACGGTCAGTCGTGTCAATTTGCGAAAAATTGTCCCATTATATAGAAGGTTTGTAGAGCCACGGCATCTGAAACCAGTTTATGGAATGTTTTAAATTATTATTTGACTTGAAATGTTGCTTTTGGATATAAAGTCCCAGGCCGCCATTTTTACAACTAGCTCGATATTTTTTGTAACTCATTTCAACAAACACGGGAAAAAATTTGTCATTTTACAAAGTTGTGTAAGAAGTCAATCCTCAGAAGTGAAAGGAACAACTAAGACCCAAAAACGCCATTATAACGCACAGAAGTTTCAGAGTGAAACAACTAAACTTCAAAGAACCTTAACCACAACCTCTATTGATTACGAAAAGAATACATGAACAATTCAATAAATTTTATATGGGCTCATCCTAAGAGGTTTACATCAACATCCTAGAAGTTTTGAGCTTAAGATCGCTAACAAAATCCTTTAAGAAATAAAAAAATATTACAACCTCTAATTTACTAGCAACAAGAACTTTTAAAGAGTACTCACTTTAGAAGAGCTGATCAGAAGGTCGTTACTTGAAAGAACAGAACCATATTCTCGTGGGGCACAAAAATCTTCAGAATACTTGAAGGAAAATTAATTTAGCTAAATCTGTTCAAGGCGTTGAGCGGAAGCCTTGTTGGCTATATGAACAACACAATCAAAATGTGCTTACGATTTTCCATTGCTAAAATTGCTATTTAGAATAGCATCATTGAGTTTGAACGTGCCCTATTTGCACCAAAATTCATCAAATAACTCACAAAGAATCCGTTTCACGGGAAAAATCACCACATGAAAAAAATTAGCATTTAAGACACATGTTAGTCACACTTATTTACTGGAGTTCTTTCTATTATGAACAGCAAGAATGATTTCAAATCGTTCAAAACGAGTTCGCGTGCAGAAATATTAGTGCACTGCTTATTTTACTGACGCACGAACTCGAGTCTCACGGCTAGAAATATTTGCTCTGAACTCTCACGCGGAGATTCTTTCTGTGTTATAAATCTGCTGAGTTCCTTTCTTCTCTCGGTCGATTTTCTGCAACAAACCAAACCGTTGTCGAACACTTTCAGCTCTTGAATCATTTGTTACCTCCCAGGGAACTCACTAGTGCCATAAGGTGAAAGAATTAAAAAAAAAGTGTTATGAGCTGGTCGACATTGACTGAGTAGAAGGCCTGGCTAAATTACAGGGATCAAAAGGAAGACATTTCAGAATAAAACCGGCTCATCTAGAAATTCATGTCCATCGACTAACTTGGCTAGGTTTCTTTGGGCAATAATTATTACACGAAACATTCGTGTATCTTGCATACACATTGTGTCACTTAAGTAAGTGGGTGCATGTAAATAGCAAAGAAAGTTTCTATACCAAAGTTTGGTGTGAAACTTCACAAATACCAATGCCCGCTGGTCTGTCACACCGATCAAGATTACACCAGTAGCCGGGATGGGGCCACAGGCTGGGTGGCACCAAAAATGTCATCGTTAAAATGGTTTAACACGTTGCCTCCGATTGCCTGACCGGTGTAAATCTTCACATTGTACGTATAGTCACTAGAAGGATCTGAAAAAATTACAGAACCTAACCTAAGTGGTCCACATACGTACCACTTCGGAGTCAACGTGTTAAACTAAGACCGAATTTCAGTGTATAAAATCTCAGTACAAAAACTGAACCCGATTCAATCGACCCAAGTTAATTTTAGTGCAACGTTGATATCGTTGATCCGATTACTGTAATATGCCTGTACGAAATAGTAATTTCAGCTAATTCTTTATATTGGAGACCAGGGAAAAAACAAAAAACCAATCGAACGGACATAGAACTATTAAAATCTTTTACGAAAGTAACTATTTCAATAAAATAAAGCACTACTGTTAACATGGATGTTGAGAACGAATGCAGCCACATCACCCGTCTGACACTGGAACCGTACTGTCCAGCCCCTGTAGGCATACAGCGTCCATGAAAACTTGTGAAAAATCCGCTAGTAAAAAAGGCAGAAATTTGTGCCACAATTTCCCTAACGTCAGACAGGCTTCATAAAAATACATGAACAACACAAAATATACTGAAGTTCACCAGGAAATAATATTCAGAACATATTTTTGGTGACTTTATCGTGAAATTGTATTGAATGGAAGTAGAAGAGACACGTTTTATCGGAACAAGTCGCAAGACTAGATTTCATTTCTAGGTCTGAGGCATTCCACTAGACGCTATACTGCATTTGATTATGATCAAGGTAGATTTTATTGTAAAATCAAGGCTTTTTAAACGCACAGTAACTCCCAGCTCTAATTTTTCATATAGCGTATGTATTTATCTCAACTCCGCCGAGTAAAACTTTTTGATGTTAGAGCACCAACAAAGTTGAAAGATGAGAGCTGAAAATTAATTCATAGAATTCAAAATTAAAGTCACTTGATTTACAGATCGACTATTGTGCCCGACAATGTTTAGCTGAGTATCTAATAATCCCAAAAGAACAGCGTTGAAGATCTGGTCCTGCCTTTTCTCTGTTTGCATGAAAAACAGGAAATTTAATTAAGAAATAGATAATATATAATTGAGATGATTGCCGGCTCCAAACTTTTGCGCAAGTTTGAAGTTGAACTTTTTTTGTACAAAATTTACTTTTTAACAGGAACCATTTAAACTTGTTGTTATTACGTTACATTAAATCGAGGTTTCAACACATGAATGTCATGATTAAATTTTAATTAATCTTAACATAGTAGTATTAACCAGAACAGAAAAAGTTATATAAAGTTATTTTATTTAGTCGGTCTGTCTTTCTATGTTTTTTACTGAAATTAAAACACAATTACGAACAATTTCGCAAATACCTCATCGTAACGAGCATTTTTGGGTGTGAGAACGGATTATTAAGTTTTTCGTTAATTTCAAAGGAAATTTAATGTTCGAGTTACGAGTATTTCAAATAACAAGCTCAATCTCTGAACATTTATATTCGTTACCTGAGCATTCATTGTACTATGATATGAAGCTCAAAATGGCAGCTCTCAAAGCTCTCTGTAATACATTGCTATAAAACTTCAACCTGTATGTTGCATATTTCATGATGCTATACTGTAAATCCTATTCCAATGAAGAGTATTTTCGTTAGCGATATTCGGTTTGTGAGAGAACAACTGAGGTACATTGTTTGGGCTTTAGTTATCGATGGGAGTTTTGCTATCGCTTCTTTAGTCAGAGTTCGGCCAACTCGGACATGCTTAAAAAGAACAAGGAGAAAATACTTGTGAACAGCAGCAACAATAAAAAACAAACGTGGTGGGAGCGATCTAGATTAGTTGTATTCAAAGAAGATATTTTAAACTACTTGCATTGATTGTTTTTAGTTAATTGAAAGAGCGGTCGCAGTCGCTGTGGAAACAACTGCAAATAAAGTAAATTGAAAAGCACTTTTGGTTAGCGTTTCTCCCACATAACATGAAGCGTTACTATTGGTTCCTTTAAATTAAATAACATGAAGCGTTACTCTTGGTTCCTTTAAATTAAAATCAGAATATCCCTACCCTACGCTTCAAATAAAAATCATTCCACTAATTCCAACTTTTTCCTTACAGTAGAGCTGGTCAAAAATTTTACTTCACTGAATAGCTTTCAAATGTGGAGAGTGGGGATTAAAACCTACAGTATTGCTAGTCTCCCTTCGCGCTCGTCTTTACGCCCACGTAAACAACATTAACAGGAGCACTGCAGTCGACGTCTTAATATCATCAATAGCTACTCTGTTTTTGAGTCCAAGTATCATTTTACAAAGAGCTGTAATGGAAGGATGACCTTGCATAAGCATTTTCTAGCGCATTATTCGGAGCATGCTGCTCCCGACGTGCGCATACAAATACCGTTGCGTTACGTTCCGGGATACTTAAGTCCTTATTTGCCAATACATTGAATTTAACTGCCCAGCGGCTAAAATTGAAGCAGTTGAGAGGTCTTCACCATGTGCATTTAATGCTGGGTCAGATAAGGCGGCTTGGTTCTTTAAGTCTGCTACGTAAAATCACTTTCACAAACAAAGCCACGCTGGCTTGCATCGTTTCAAAAGCTGCTTGTTGACCAGACGACGCTGCTAACCTTCCAAGAGCTCTACTATTTACTTAATATTGTATGCAGCCCGAGCTTCAGTTTGTTTGAATTTGGACCACAGATCGTCATAGTGTTTATTCAAAACATGCTGCTCTATAAATATGAAGCAGGTTCCCAATAAAGTTGGAAAACATATGAAACAACCAAAAGAGTCCCGAAAACGTTCTGCCGGGGCTTGTTTTTGTTTGTGTAATACATCGGCCTAAACCAAGAAAATTTTCTCAGAACGATATACAAAGAATATAGTTATTTTTGGGAATAGTTTCTGCTGTTATAAAATCGATAAAACTCATCAAAGAATGAGCAGATAGAGAGAAATATCTTTTTATACTGTACATGTGAAGCTGTTCCAAACCTTTAAATTATTTCAGCGTATATGTAAACTACATTGTAGCTCTGACGAAAAAACCTTATATCTGTGAATAGATGCAATTTAATACTTCGAGTGGCATTTCCTAATATCGTGTATAGAATTTGTACACTGTCACAAGTTCTCTAGCATAATATTCTAAACAACGTATATGTGAGCAAAGTTTCAGCGCCGTGGATGTAGTTACTTCATCCACCAAACTGAGCGACATCGTTGATAGATCAAAATGGAAACTCGGAAGCCTGTTCCAAGATGATGCTTTCGCCTGAAGTACTTGGGCAACACATTGATGGAGCGGAATATTTGAGATGTATGAGCATCTTGGGAAATGTAGTGTTCTTGAGAAATTTGATACGTGTGATACCCGGTGATTTTTGAAAAAAGTCAGAGAATAATATAGTGGTAAGTGAAACTGAAGAATGGGAGTTACTTTGAGAGAACACATGTGAGTAAAAGGGATTGTGGGAAAATGTTGAGGAATGCTGTGAATTTTGAAATAACTCTGAAATTAATTGAGAAAAGCAATGAAATTGTAACGATGGCAATGAAATAACAGTCATGAAATAAACATTTGGATTATAGTAATTTTCGAATTGATTTGGAGTTTAGAATACAAAATCTGATGCAGTAATCCAAGAAAATGTAATTTGGCTACAGAACTCATCAGCTGCTCGGAGTAAACGAGACTTTATCTTTGCTATTCATTTATGGAAACATTATTACTCTTCCCTTTGAATAATTCTTTGCGACTCCAAACAAAAATTAGTAGAACAGTAAAATGTACATACAAGTGAAAAAATTCAAGTATTTTCATCAAAAATGGCTCGGAAGTAACTGGGGCAGAATTGATACCCAAGTACTGATACGAAAGAATGGCAATATTGGCTTGAACTCTGTTCTGCTCTATACACTTTTTTCTCACGGTTAAATATAATTTTGTTTATTTTTATTTTGCAATACATTCGATTTAACCTGCCATAAAGTATTTAAATTTGTTATTCAATGATCAATCTATTGATTTGTTCATAAATATGCTAAGGCTTCACAAAGCAGTAGCGTGAAGTTTCAACTAATCGTGAAAGGTTATACTTCATCATGACAACGCGCATTCACATACAGCACGAATAGGTCATTGCTAGGTTCAGACTTTATGATAAGAAATACGGCCTATGACATGTCTCATGATATTACTCCGTCTGATTTTTCATATTTTCTGCAGTTTAGACGTTTATCCTTGGAGAAACTCTTGTACTATCGATCCCAAGTCGAAACAGTCAAAAACGAGCTGAAACTTTTTTACTCTAAACAAAAAATCAAAACACAGGCATAAGAAAATGAATGGATAGGTTGGCAGAGATTATTGACAGAGATCAGGATTACATAATAAATTAAAATTTAACTAATTACGTGTTTAAATTGACTGCAACGTAGAATAAATAAACGAGCAGAAATTATAATGCGACGTATTGCATTATTTTTTCAATTTTAGACAGCTTTCAAAGGTGGCTATCAATTGACTAACCCTAGTAAGCTTCAGCTATAACTGAAGTAATAATAATTCATAAGCCTAATCATATTTAGACATTTCTTCAAAACGGAAACTAGCCGTTTAAAAAAGTAAGAAATACAACCAAAAATATGTAAGTTCTTCTGGTCGGTCAAAAAATTTCAGAAATTACCATGAACATCAGTTATTTAATTGAGTCTGAGATAGCAAGGCCTTTAACATTTGTTAATTTTCGGGTTTCGTTCATGGATGAATTTTCTATAATAAATCAAGTCGTAGAAGCAAATGGATCAACTACTTTACTTCGAGAGACATACTACAAGGTGTTAAAGTAAAAAATCTGCAAAACCTATTCCAGGGTAAAATTCTTCTCAAGTGATTTACAGATAGTGAAATATCGAAGCTTACTCATAGAATGAGGACGAAAAATAAGTAATGTGATAAAATAAACAGAATGAGGCTATCTGTGCATTGCAAAACTGGCCCAGAAAACACCCTTTCCTCAAACTCTGCCAGCGTAGTTCACCGAAAAACTTTTCTGAATGGGATTTACTCGTCCGTTGGGGAGCAATCGATGATTTATAGGACCAAGAGTTTCCTAGCTGGAATCGCTCACTCACGTGTACGACTTCGTACCTTTATGTGCCTCTAAAGTTATCTTCTACTTTTCAATCATGCTCAGAGAACAGCATGATAAATTTGTGGAACCATTCAGAAAAAAAACTACAAAATAATCGTCCCCCAATGAGAGTTGTTAGAATGCAACACCTCTCTCTAGCACTCGTATTGACTACGCAATTTTATACGAGTTTGTGGGATGAAGGCTGCAAATGGTCAGCAGTCAGGTTCCCTGAAATAATATTATAAGTTCCCTGAAATAAGCATAATTCAAGTATAAATGTTAAATGACTCTTCATCATTAAAGCTTCGTGGAATTATGACATGAAGTTAAGATATTAACATAAAAATTAAGGAAAGTACATTTTTGAGACAGTATAATCTGTGCAGCAATTCATGATAATACGATTCCGACGAACATAGTCAATGATAAAATAAAGGTATATTTATCTGAAGGCAACGATATATAAACAATATTCATGGTCATTGTATCTAAAAAGAGTCTGTGAAAATGATATACAAATAAGGTCCTTGATAATGGTACCCACATAAAGTCCTTGGTATTGGTACCCGCGTAAAATTATTGGTATTGGTATCCACATGAAATCCTTGGTCATGGTATTCACATAAAGTGCTTGATCATGGTATCCATATTAAGTCCATGGTATTGGCATCCACGTATAATCATTACATTGGTATCCACATAAAGTCAGTGGTTATGGTATCCACATAAAGTCCTTGGTAATGGTATCCACTAAACTCCTTGGTCATGGTATCCACATTAAGTCCTTGGTCATGGTATCCACAAAGTCCTTGGTCATGGTATCCACAAAGTCCTTGGTCATGGTATCCACATAAAGTCCTTGGTCATGGTATCCACATAAAGACCTTGGTAATGGTATCCACATAAAGTCCTTGGTCATGGTATCCACATGAAGTCCTTGGTCATGGTATCCACAAAGTCCTTGGTCATGGTATCCACATAAAGTCCTTGGTCATGGTATCCACATAAAGTCCTTGGTAATGGTATCCACATAAAGACCTTGGTAATGGTATCCACATAAAGTCAATATCCAAGCCAAGTTCGCTGTCTTGTAATCTTTTTCATGAAGAGTCCAGAAAATCGAGAGAATAAATTCCTTCTCCGAAACAAGCCGTTCCTTATAGCTGCTCCCAACATTGTCTCCAAGAAATGCTAGTATTAACAAAAATGCTTTCATGATTGTACTAATTGAAGTAACGAATTTATAAGTATTTTGTTGCTGTATAGCAACAGGGTAATAAATTTCGATCGTTTTGCATACCTACCAGATAATTTACTCAAGCAAACAATCTTCATTACTTACTTGAAAACCTACGAGGATTTTTTCCTACACGACGTTTTATTTTTCCAAGTAGCGTAAAATAACTAAAGCTGTGATGCTTTTCGTCTTTTAAAAGAAACTTATTATCCGAAAAAAACACCACTTTCTAGGTTACATCACTGGAGTACAAAACCCTGGTAAAAAACATTTGCTTTATAGTTGTTAAACAATAAGATATGATAAATTAGGGAATTCCCTGTAAATGTTTTGGAAGAGAGAGACGACCAAAATATAAACCAGTACAGCATCATGAATTTTCCGAAATTTTGGGCCTTGTATGATTGTGGCTAAGTAGAACGGGATATGATCATTCATTGTTGTAATCCATTAACTGGAATTTAGAAAGAAATCTATTTTCTCATAAATAAAGAAAATATTGTACAGTTGAGAAACTGACTTGTTTTTATTCAAAATACATTTGTGTATCATCATGCGTTAAAATTAGTAGGATAGTAACAAGTCACTTATTTTTAACAGTTGTAGACTTTTCTGCAAATGATTATATTTAAAACAGTACATTAATAAATTTAGAGCAATACACTAAAAAAATTGAAGAAATACACTGAGTTCTTGCAGATGTTTTTCTTGAATTATAATTCATTGACTCAAATCAAAAGCATCAAACGAGCAATAGTGTAGTTTTTATAGCCAATTACATGTATTTCAAATAACATTTTCTTCTACGTAAAGCTGTTAGAACGTTTTTCTTTTATTGTCCTTTAAAAGTGTAGTCATTAAAACAAGATCTATTTTTGGGGCTCAAATATCTTGCTATTAGCTTTCTTAATTGTAACTTGCACCAACATAGTACCAGTTGTAATACAGCCATGGACTAGAATCAAATACATATATGATTGTCTAAAGCATAGACTCCGAATATTATCTACTAATTACATTTATTAGATTTTAACTTAACATAGTAAGAGATTTGAATGAAATTGCGAAATTTTAATAAATTAACGGTCATTAATTAATGCTGCTGTCACCATAATTCAACAACGGGTTCATTTTTTACTGCCGCAAGATTCATTGGCCTGGAGTCGTTCAGTCAGCGTTTGACCTCAAGTCTACGGAGAGCTCTTTCCACACTCCGCTTCTCACGGCTACCAGGCCTCGACTGACTAGACCAGCTTCCAAAGCTCAGGATTCTTTCAACAATTCGTGAATAACGAAAAAATTTGAGATGTATTCCGAGCACAAAGGTGTTCGACCCATAGGAAAAGTCGCTTGAAAGACGTGAACGTATTCCCGAGCCCTAGTGCTCTTTATAGTCGGAGAAATTTTGCAACAAATTTGGAAGACGCTTCATAACTCAACGAATACCAAAGTTTCCACGGTCCAGGAAAATTAGGCGAACAAAATTTTCGAGGTATTTGATTTTAGTTCATTGAACAAACCCGTACTTGGGTAAGCAAATATTCATTAGAAATGCAAGAGAATTTTTTTACGAGGACAAAATATTTTTATATATAAATCATTATTTATAGCAATTTAACTAAAATCAAATACACAGGTTATTCTGACGAAATGAATTTATTTCATCCATGGAGAAAAAAAATAATTGGTACACATGATCATTACTTTTCTTCACTTCTACTTCACAAAACTTTTGTAATTTTTCTCATAAGAAGTAACTTTCTTTCAATTTCTTCAGGAGTTTTCCATACATCAAATAGACACCTTATTCTCGTTCTCAGGGCGAGAAATTTTGTTGTCTCACGTTTTTAACTTCATGACTTGTCCTGCTGCAGCACCACGCCCCTCGTGCTCCAGCGCCTAAATAAAGAGATGCAGACCTCAATTACGTTTACCTTTGATTAAGATTTCAAGCCTCTTGTTCTACGGCACAGCCTCTTGTTTACTACTGCCTATTTCTACGGCAAAAAGGTGAAGCATTACTGATTTTTCTATGGTAAAAACATGAAACGTTACTCCCTATTTCTACTGATTGTTTCTACGGCAAAAATATGAATAATTACTTATTAGTAGATGGTATTCAAGTTCATCAATGTTAATTCAAGTTCACAGAGCTCTGTTACGGTTGTGCTCAATCCTTGAGTGTTGACAATTGAATTTTTTCTCATAAAAATTTGCCATTAACCTTAGTTAGTGTTACGCCCCTTCCCTCGCTGGCAAGTAAATCGTGTTTCAATTGATGTTATTTTCAATCATTTAACGCTAAGAAACAAAATTCAACCATTCAATGCTATCGAGTTATTTTTTTCGTTAATTTGAAGCTGCACTGAAAATCCATGTGCGTCGGTTTTACTGATGACTATCAATATGAAATAAATACATTTTGAAATATTTATATCGGTACGTGGACTATGATCATCATTAGATAAGGAGGCGAATTTATTTCTGAATTTATTGCTATGCCGAAAGGAACAGTTATCACACAAATGTATTTTCGTGATTATTGTAAAACAGTTCACCTATTCGGAATTATAATTCAATCGATTATTTCACAAAAAATCTGCCTTCTAAAAACTTTCACTGTACAAACTAAAATACAAGACGGAAGAAAACATTGCCGAAAAATTCTCTCCTAACAGAATAGCCCTTCCCCTTCAAAAAAATCACTGAATTAACTATTGTTGAGACATGCAAGCACAATCCAGCACCGACACAAAATCAACAAGTGTAACACGCATCCATGGGCGGCCATGGGAATTGTTTCTAGGCTCTGAGACGCCTGTGCTTTCTCAAGCGATAGTTGACACACTACTACATGACTTTCATCATATTCCAGTGCCAGCAACTCCACTTTTGATAATTAGATTGGATGCTATCGTTGTTGTGTGGCTAGCGTTGTGCCTGTTCAATTGTTTGTTTGTGCAGCAATGAAACGGCTTTCTCTCCTGGGATTGCATGGCCCTGTTCTCTTGAGGCAACTGTACAGCTTCTCGTCCGTAGTTGTAACTAATTTCGACTTTCTATGCAGAACAATATCATCCAAAACATGTTTACTACTTGCAAAACCGTAGTATGAAAATTTTTCTACTCGTGGTATCAAAAAGTATGTTAGCAAATAAAAATTTGGAATGAAAAATTTGTTTGTCGCATGCAGTATTACTTATTGACAAATTGGACAGTGATCATATTTATACTCATCAATTTTTCCTGAGGGTTCCACATGGTTTTAATTTAAATGAAAATTTATTACATAGTTTTGCATGTTCTAAAACGCATACAACTAACGTGTCTAAAAAATTTAATTTTAATTCCATAGACTTCGTTTTTTCTGGACACTCTGATACGGGCTGCTTTCATTTTAAACAGTTTCATCCACATGATTGCTCCTTTATTAGTTCCTCGGATGATAATTATCGATAGCATTCTGAAACTCCCTTTTAATTATTAGCGTGAAATATTCAGACCAGGATGCCCAAAGAACTCATTCAAAAAATTGATGATGGAAAATCAATATCTGAAGAGAAAATGTCCAAGGATGTCACAAAAAAGAGTGAAACTCGGTATTGAAAAATATTTTCTTGAGAAGAAGTGCAGCACCGAAATACTTCGTTAGAGCTTGATGTTGTTACTCAGAGACTAAGAGATGCAAAACGCTGGAATTCGGGAAAAATCCAACAATAGGTGAAATTGTTTTCAGTTCTTCGATGTTGTGGGGTTGAATTCTGAGTTAATTTTAGTTTCAACGCATAGGCCTCGATTTATTTAGAATAAAGATCGTGTGTGGTGAATGGAAATTGTATGTTTTTGGGAACACGTTTATTTCGGTTTACGTTTCTTGATCTCTTTTAAACCTTAAGCAGCCACTGAATAACTAGCTTTAGAAGATATTTTGAAGTTCTAAGAGAATTTGTATTACTAGTCTTAATTATCTATCATTTATTCTCAGAATAAATGTTGATAACCTATATTGATCACAAAATTAAAATTGTAAGCTATAGACCCTCCTAAAAAATAGTTACTTAATCATGCACATCGTTAACTATGAAAATACTAATATGATTTCAATATTTAACAAAAGCAAAAGGTGTCTACCTCGCTTCGAAAGAAAATATTCTCCTATAATGTAGTTATTCTAAATAAATGTAAATAGCGCAGATGATAGTAGTTTATTCATAATTTTTAAAAATCCCAGTCGAAAGTTGTTCGCGTTCGTTCTTGTTAAAAATAAGAGAATTGGAGGCATAACGAGATACGGACTACATAATTATAAGGATACAATGATGATTAGGAGACAAATAAAAGCTCTATAAATCTATCAATAGAAAATGGTAGCTCAACAACTTTAATGATAATTTTTTACATGCAGTGAGAAATAGTGTGAGAACAAACAATCACGGTTTTTCTACAAAGCTGCATTTTTACCATCCTACAAACTCTGTTTATCGATATATTTCCATCGGATAAACAGAATAACACTAACTGTGCTAGTCTACTTTTGTAATAGCTTAATTGTACTCTCAAATAACCCGACAAAAGTTATAGCAGTCTAAAATCCAATAACTCTTTTTTTTGGAGGAATTCAAACATATATAGAGATTTTGATCGTCTATTTTTAGATTTATCGAGTTATTCACGTAGGGTGCGGCAATATAACTTTCTTCTTTGAAAAGGAATTGCTTTTCAAAAAGGAACTTATGTTGCCGCACCATGTACTATTGAAGCGACTTGCAAAGAGAACCTAAAGAAAAACCTCTTGCACCCCAGACAAAACGCTGATCTGAGATCCCGAAACAAGAGTCGTCATTTTTAGCCTGTCTATCAGGTCCCTAACGGCATTACTACGGAAATTCCATCCTTGCTGCTTCATTTCCTAGAAAAGTCTAAGATAACTAGCACCAGATTCTCCTTTCTTTAGAGAACGAAAATCAAACATGAATATTCGTATGTTATCCATGTCTGAGAGACGCATGCGTGATATCTTCTTTGTTGCCGTTAGGAGCAAAAAGGGCAATTAAGAAACTTTAGAAATTTTCTCAAAGTACATCGAAATGCTTTCCACATAACGAGCGGCTAGTATTCAAAATATAGTAAGAAACTTAGTCCTGAACAATGTTTCAAAGAAGGAGAGGATTTTAGCTTTTTCGATAGAATTCTTTATCCCAAGCGTTTATGACTAATAAATAAAAGAAGTTTTACAAACCTTGATCAACAATGATAATAACGATGAAACTATTCGGCTCTTACTGAAAGCTTTTGATGAAAATAGAAGCTGAAAGATTCCTATGAAAATTGATTTATTGAATAGAAATTCCTATTTTTGATATACAGGGTGGCGCATAAGTAACGCACCCTTTTAAATAATTAATAATAAATAAACTATGAAAGGTATAACGATGGGGGATAACTGCAAACGATAGAGGAACTCTTAAAGTTTATTTACATGTCGTATCCTGTCTACGACAGGACGTATTTATTAATTTACGTATTTATTAATTTTTAAAAGGGTGCGTTAATTATGCGCCACCCTGTATAAAGCACAACTCGAGACCGGCAAAGGGTTTAATGAAGCACATGCAAATAGTCAATTACAAGTATTAAAGGGAGAATCTCATCGGCACACTTTACTCTTGCAAACAAAATTTTTTTGCTACACAATTTAAGAAAGAAAAAGTGACAGGACACGAGTTAGGGGAGTTACCTGATACTATATTTCTGTTCAAAAAATCATCACAGGCTGAGTTTTGAAAAAGTACAATTCTAGTGAGTGCGTAACAAATTCATTTATATCATCTATATATATATATATATATATATATATATATATATATATATATATATATTGTTATAAATATTCACATCCTTTTTTAATAATTCAAAACACGTGACTACTTCCCTTAATTAAAATAAATGAATGTTAGGAAGCTAGGATGATGCTTTTCAGCCATTCTTTCTCGTAACCTTTTGGTGTTTTTTATTGAATATTTCTTGAATCCATTAACATGTTTTGTATTTATATATCTGCCGATGACTAGCAATCACTTCGGACAATCAAGAATATAAATTTATACATGTAACTTATGTTCAAGGGTTGTGAGACTTAAGCTCATTTTAAATGACATCCACGTTACACGTCACCGAAACAAGTTCAACAAACAAAACTTTGAATTGCTGCCGAAGTCCTCGTAAGTTCTTTGCTTTATTAATCTAAAGATTCAAGTAGCGAGAAGCAGATAAAAAGTTAATTTTTCGGGCTGTTGGGTAGTTGTAGCTGCTCTTTGTCTCGGAATTTTTCATAATAAAATGTAAAGGATCGCGTCAGACCTTCAGAGCTGCAGCTCCGAGATGAGCTCGAGCAAAAGTCATGGCCTCCCGAAGAAGTGATGCTTTCATCGCAGTACATTTCAAGCAAAAAAATTATCATTGGCTCTTGCTTTTGAAGGTCGAATGATTTTATGCGTACGAGATTGTCAGTAGAGGTTCCTTATTTTTTTTAAAGTTGATATAGGAGGTCTTTTTGAATGAAAGATTATGACTTTTTGCGAACGAAAATATTATGTGGCAGTAGGTCATTTTTAAGTACATTGAAGATATACAAAATTTAGTACTTGATCAGTGATAAAGAACTCTAGATAAAGCGCATTTTTGCATTAGATGGATATACCTGTAAGCAAATATACGTAGTACAGTTAAAATCTGAAAATAAAATGTATCATACGTGTTCTTGATCACCAACAACATTACGGAAAATCCCATTATACTAGAATAATACTCGAAAATTATGAGTGCGAGAGTCATACTCGGGCCAAGTTTAAGCAGGCTTACCAATATATCCAATGGTGTTCATTGCAAATAATATACCTAATAGGTTTAGGTAGGCAAACACTGGTGATATATAAAAAAAAATTTTTGAACATGCATGGCAACATAACTTCCATAAATTCCAAAACGCAATAAAACAAACTTTATGAATCGGATTGCTTTTAATGTAAATACTTATCTCAAATTTTGTTTACACATTTCTGAAAATCATAGCAGGTAGGTGACCCCCTCCCCACACTGTCTGTACACTGAACAAACCGATTTCTGGCGTTTGCCATGACCTTTACTAGCATAGTAGCTGGTATGTTGGCAATTTCTGACCGAATGTTAGCCTTCAAGTGTTGTAGGGACCATAGACAGTTAACATAAACGCGGGATTTCAAACAAACCCACAAAATAAATCGCAAGGGGAGAGATTGTGGGGAGCGAGCTGGCCACTCCAAATTACCCTTATTGAAATGAGGCGCTGCGGGAAAGATTTCCCTCAAAACTACCATCGATACCCTTGAAGCGTGAGTCGTGGCTCTGCGCCCTGTTGAAACCGAATGTCCCCTAAGTCCAATTCTTCAAATCGTGGCAAAAAAATTCATTCAACATGTTCGTATACTGGTCGGAGTTTACTGTCTCGATGACTTAATTTTCTTCCAAAAAAACAAGGACCGACATTCTTGGCCGAGGAAATTGTAAACAACACTGTGACTTTAGGTGAAGGCAAAGGCCTTTGATGCCATTTTCGGAGATTAATGTCAGCCCTGTTTACGTTTGTTAATACAGTACCTTGCATTAGCAAACATATGTTACTATGTAATTTGTTCGTAAAATCACCATGTTAGCGGCTAGCCACACCGTTGAAAAAATCAGCAGTGATTGCGATTGTTCCCGATGAAACTTTGATTTTGGTTCACTCCTGCATTGTAATTTCTTACTCATCTTCAAGTTGCTTTAACTAGTCATGGAACTTTAACACAGCATCTGACTCCCCTCAACCAGTACTGCTACATGAAAAACTCTTCAGGGCTTTTTAATGGAAAACTGATAAGCTTTATTGCCGTCTTGATTTACGCCAAACTTTTAGATGAATACGGTCCACTTTTGGGGTGGGTTGAGGTGTCTCGATCAGAAACAGCAAAAATAATGAAGACAAGTTTGACCTGAATGGTTAGAAAGTTTAAATTTAGTTACACAGCATTTAGGAGTTTGTCTGACACTGATAAGTGTTGCAATTGAAAATTTGTAAACGGTAGTCCTCAAACATAAAGGTTTTATTCTCTGAATTGTTCGAAACGAAATTGGTCGGATGGCCTTAGAAGAACGGTACATTTAAAACTCCCCTGGTCATATTTGTGTCTAAAAACAGCATGTGAATGTTTTAAAAGAAGATTTACGAGGGCATCAAAAAATAGCACATCTAAAAAAATGGCTCAAGTTCAATCATAGTTTTTTAAGCTAATAACACTACTTTGCTATTAAAAATAGTCAGAGCTACTTGATTCATTTCATGCTCATGTTTAGCACTGTGGGACTTCCATAGACAATTGGGGAAAATCTGGGGAAATTCATCATAGCACGTTTTCGATCTAAAATTAATTTCAGTCATATATGTGAATTTTTTAATACGTCTCAAGTAAAGTTAGAGACTTGTGGTTTTCCAAAAGAACGGTTTTAAGAAAAATAATGTACTTCTCCAATTTTAGTAAGCACAACATGCCGGAAAATTATTCTCTGTTATACATTTTTCGTCATAATCGTTATCACATAAACTTTGCTCACAAAGTTTGTTCCTAACTCGACCCTTTTTTTTAATTCACAAAGAATAAATTTTCGTTTGCAGTCATTCATGGTCATCCCTAGCAGGTATTATTAACTAAAATATTACGTTTATTTTTGGGTAATGGGTGAATGAAGGTTCATTATTACGTCTATTCTAGGGTACTAGATGATCCTAGATTTATTATTACTTAGATTATTTTGTCTATTTTGGGGTAATGAATTACCCAAAGTTTTGAGTAAGGCACGTCCCTGAAAGTTATACCATCTAATTATATATATTGCATAGAAGTTATAAAATTGAAGTATTGATTGAGCAAGGAATTTTCTTCCAGCTAGTTAATCTTAGCTTACCTTTTTTCGACGTGTTTTCGTTTCTGTCTATATTTAACGTTCCAGTGCCCTTTCTTAGGTAGCAATGGTTCCTTTTTTAAGGTAGTGAACTTTCGTTATGAATTTTTGAAATTATTTACTTCACTATACACGATACATAAATTCAAACACTGATCAATTTCCCTAACATGCGTTATAAAATCCTTTTGAAAAATATAGCTTAGCTACAAGCTGGCTCTAAATGTTCCTTGCAATTAGAGTGTCCATTTGAGCACGAGATTCTTAATGCAGCAATATTTCTCCGGAAACAATCTTGTTGAGAGTAGCAAGGGTCGCTGGCGTACATTTGAAAGATTATCAGAAGTCAAGGGAAACTTCATTAGTGTTCCCCACACATCAATACACATGACAACTCAACACCCGTAACTTGTGTTTTATTGAAGAAGTGATTACTTTACTCACTATGCTTCCGCGTGTTCTCTAAGGAGTTCAAGCCTACACAGAAGTAACGAACGAACTCCGCTGGTGCGCTCCAAGTTCAAATTCCTGCCGAGTTGTTGAACACAGAAGGATGCCTTTAATTATGAAGGGTTGTGCAGCAATCAACTTCAGTCCTCTTCCTGACACGAGCAAGAAACACCTCGTGCCTGAAGGAGAGGTCTTCGCTTTGAATAAAGCGATGCTGTTCATCTTCACGCACGCTACAAAACACGCACGCACGCTCTAATTCGCATCCAGATCACTACAACGGATCTTGCTAACATTAAAGTAGAACGAACATTTTGATGGCCTGATTATGAGGTAGAAACTACGTGTGCTGCAGTACGATATGTAGAATATTTTAATCATACTGCTGTTGCATGAATATTGGGTTCAAATGCCGATAACAAGTCGCAACCTGTAAATTATTTGTCTGTCCAAACTGGCTGTTGAGTCCGCAAAAGTTCTAAGATCAGTAAAATAATAAACAAATTTTCTCTTCATGAACATCACTCGTAATATTAATTTAAGAAAGAACTGAGGAAAAGTTCTTACTCCTAAAAGCATTATCTATTAAGTAATTCGTTGGGCTACTTTAGATAGAGCAAAATGGACAACTTCTGCGCCTAGTGTTGGGAATGACTTGCAGATATGTATATTACGTCGATTCAAATGGGTGGAAACATGTTGTTATTCAAATGAGTTGAAACGTATGATTATTATTCAAATGGGTGGAAACTTGTTATTGTTCAAGTGTGTGGAAACTTGAACTTCTTATTTCATTGCATGAAAATTTTAAGAACGCAGGCTACAGTCAACATGCAAGTAAATAATGTTGGCAGACTCGCATCGAGTCAATATTTTACGACGATCTAAGTCCAGTAGGTGTTGTTCAACCAATTCTGCAGTTCTTTTCCAGGAAACATGTTTAAAAATACCTTTGAATAGAATGAGATATTCATGCAGGAAACGTGTTAAAAAATACCTTTGAATAGAATGAGATATTCATGCAGGAAACGTGTTAAAAAATACCTTTGAATAGGATGAGATATTCATGAATGTGTGTTGGCTTTTAGATGATGAAAACCTGTACTGTCGTCAGAAGCCCAGTTCTTGAATTCATACATGAAGCGAGTTCTCATTCATATATA
>VCRD01007109.1:8569-20744 GCA_006783055.1 Trinorchestia longiramus
CGAGACTTACTGTGTTCACTGAAGATTTATCTTTGGAGCGTGTTCTGGGCCCATAACCTTTGTTAGAAGGTTAGAAAAATCACATGAGTGTGATTACGCTAACCAGGTTTATTTCAGTGAACACAGTTTGGTTATAGTACAGACACCAATGTCTACATGGCAACGGCAGGCACAAGAATGGGACCGGAACCAGAGAACGCGCTGAGAAAATGGTTCTCTACCACTAGCTGACTTTAAAACGCATTTTGTTACAAGAGCGTACAAAAGCGAACTGTGTTACATCACAGCGTTACACATTAACCTTAGACATACTAAAGTCGAACACATTCAAGGTGGAACATTTAGACATTCAACACCAAGAACTCTCATCACCTGAACAACTCAACTCACAGCCGACAGCAGAGGAACAGAAACCAGCCATCCTGTCTACGGACAGGATGGAACTCAAAAAATCTCACGCACTATCAAGAAGTGCACGTTACCAACTCGCCACGCGCTCCAACTCTATACGTCCCAGTGTACTACTGGCAAGATGTCAGTATACCAACAACGTCAAGACGTGTACAAAGAAGAATCGAGAACAAATATCATATTCAAATGTCTTAACTCATCCTACCTTTAATTACCTTTTCTCCTATTGGGTTCCTTGACGGTCCCTTACCCCTAAGGCGCTCACTCCGAGTAAGATAAAGATATTCAATGCCTGCTCGGAGATAAGAGATGTCTGAGGGTTGGGACTGGAGAGTGATAATAATAAGATCACAACAGATGTCCACGACAACAACCACTTCCA
Source organism: Trinorchestia longiramus (assembly GCA_006783055.1). NCBI lineage: Eukaryota > Metazoa > Arthropoda > Malacostraca > Amphipoda > Talitridae > Trinorchestia > Trinorchestia longiramus. The sequence continues at coordinate 9,363 of VCRD01007109.1, forward strand.
ACGTACACCCAGCAATTCAACCTGCACCTGAGCCTTTTCTTGCTCACACCAATACGGAACCGACACACGACGCGGTCGCACACACCAACAGCTAAGGCTGCTCAAGCGGCACCCTCACGCAAGCCAAGGCGTCCCCGTTGAGGTGCCAACTACCAATTTATACATTATGCCACGATTATTACGTTTTTTGTATGTGGAAAACTCAGTATTTATATTTTTATAGACCTAACAGCTACTTCTTCGAAGGTCTAAAACCAATTATTTTTGTAGCTATTACCTAATTCAGATTTCTGAATATTGAAAGGCTAAGAGTGTCCCTCTTTATCTAATGTCAATTTTCCTGCTTCATGTTGCTAAATTGTGCTCTAAAAAAACAATGCAAATCCTTAGGACATATGCCAAGGATAGAATTTAATTATTTCTGCTCTAACAAATGACTCATCAAATTAATTTAATAAACCCGTGCCCCACTGTAAAAATGTGAAATCAAAAACTTGACTAAATAGTGAGCTGGTTGCTGGTGATCTTTAACTACTGCTGCCTTCTGCAGTTTATCCTGACATAGTATGTGAATTGCAAATGAGACTTATGACTAGGTTATGGATCCTTGTATTAGTACTCATCACCTCACGTTGCGTGCAGAATCGGGGTTCATCTGCCACCTACTTGTTGTACTCACTCGCTGTACTTGCTGTACTCGTGGCACTTACTGTACTCGTTACTTGCTGTACTCACTCGCTGTACTTGTACTCGTGGCACTTACTGTATTTGCTACTTGCTGTACTCGTGCTAGTCTCAAGCCACAGTCGCTATAGCTTTGGACTGGCAATATATCCGTGAAGCTGGACTGGTCTAATCATCCTCTGGAAGCTCTGCACTGGCTCAGTCAACTCAAAAAGATCCTATCCGGGACTTAGGCATGTCCCGTAGGATAAATAATGAGGTCGTTGGAAGTTGAGTTTATTGAAGCCGTGATATTTTTTGATTTGGTGTGGACTTAACACTGTTTTTAAGAACGATGCTGACTACATGTGACTTCTATGGTGGTGGGAAAGACGCCGGCACACATGTGGCTAAAACTGCTGGCCGTCGTATTGCCAGCCGGCGACTATCCCTATGTCCCTTTTTCTTTAATGCAAGTTCTAATTTATTTATATATATTTTATATCCTGACCTGTCAGGACACTCCCCATCTCGGACGAAGACCGAAAAAATGCAACCCAAGAAACCGAAAATAGGACGCATTCAAGTGTAGGTGGAAATGCCAGGTGCTTCCAAGATCGGTACCATGTTTTGGACGGCCCTCTCTATCGTCGCCCTGCGCCCGGATTCTTTGCTGGATGCGAGGTCGATGAACACGGAGCGTAAGATAGCGTCTCTGCTAGTAGATGTAGCAACTTCGTCCGAGGCCCAGAAATTGCGCTTGGTGTTGCAACCTTGGACAAGCACAATGTCTCCGATATTTCCACAATCTTGAGAGAGGTACGGGCAAATTGTTGAGAAGTGTATTCGTCCCTCTAAGACAGTCCCGGTACGTGCGATGTTCTGGAGTTCCTGCAAATGTACCGTATCGTTTTTGCGATTGATTTGTGGGATTTCAACAATGTCTTGATGAATAGCGTTTTCTAAATCTGACCCTTTTCCATAATTGGTGTGTAAAGCATCCCACATGGTAGTGAATGCAGTTGCCGGGTAGCCTTGGATCAGCTCCCAAGATCGGCCTTTCGTGTTTACCGTGAGGACGGTCATTGCGTCGCGCGATCCCATCCAGTATTGTTGTAAGTGATGGTGAATAGCACTGCTTGTATTGTTGAAAAAGCGCACATTACCGTCAATAAGTGGTGTTACTGCTTGACACACGTTTGGCAGCGTGGAGCACTGGGGCTGGTGGCAGGCTGCCGTTGTTCGCGTGTCAGGAAAAACTGGTGTAGTTAGATTGTGTGGGGCTGTCTTTAATTCGCTCCCCATCTTGGCGACAATGGGGGCTGACGCTGTTACCTTGGACCCTGCCTCGTTCTCTATCGCTGCTGGAAGGACTACGGGCTTAACAGGCTTGTCCGGGACTTGAGCATGTACCGTAGGATAAATGATGAGGTCGTTGGAAGTTGGGTTTATTGAAACGCCGTGATCTGAGAACAAATCACAAATTAAGTTTACAGAACTAATTATTTAACATAAAATTAAATACTTTGATATAGTACTGGCGTCTGAAATGGCACACATGATTATCTTTTGAATACGCATACACTAGAATGTAGCTCAAACACAATACTGGCTATTGAGGCTGACTGAAAACACTGGAAGCTACACTGAACTGGGGTAGTGGTTTTTATCTCACAGTTGCAGCTCAAATAACAAGTTGCTGCCACTTGTACAAACAAATATAATTTCCTTTTGCAACAGTACCAGCATAAATATAATTCCTTTAGAAAGGAAAGCATCTAGATAACTGAAGGTGCAGGTATAAATAACTTGAGATTTACCAATCTCAGTGTTAAAGAAAAATATCTTGTACATCACATTTAAATGCCTGAGTGTCTCTACACAAATTGAATTGCCTTGTAAACTTCTTACTCAAAAATATAGTAAACTACCATGATTGACATATCAAAGCACGAGTATTGCTTATAAACATATAACCGCTGCAATTCAGCATCACAAATGAAAGAGAAAAGGCTAACTGTATTTAGCAACAGGCATTGTTGTTATAAACAGAAAATCATACTCTTAGATCACTCTCAACAACAAAATTGTCTAAGGAAACTTTTCTACCCAATGTAGAAAAATCATACACTTAAAGCACACTCAATAAAGAACACAAAACTGTCTAAGGACCTTTTCTTCCTGATGTAGAAAAATCATAGACTTAAAACACACTCAATAAAGAACACGAAATTGTCCAAGGAACTTTTCTTCCTAATGTAGAAAAATCATAGACTTAAAAACACACTCAATAAAGCACACAACATTGTCTTAGGAACTTTTCTTCCTAATGTTGAGTGGTGTGAGAACCTTTTGCAACTACATTGAACACATAGTAATGCTGCTGTAGACCAGACAACATTTTCTACATTCTACACTGAATGTTACATTTCTTGTGAATGAGTACCAGTTAAATCAATGAACTGACTATGCATGTAGAATGCTTTTTGGTATCTTACTGTATGGCCAGGACTCTATTGAACAGGAAAGAATGGACATTTAATTCATCACAAACACACTGATGAGATAACTTCCTGGCTCACATGAAATACCTTTACTGATACTTGTCAGTATTACACAAATTCTACGGCTATGACTGGCGACAGAATATTATATTAAATGACTCTAGCACCTTGAGCATTCCTCAGTGTCACATATGGATATCACGGTTGGCCTTCTGTCTGCATAGGCTATGACTGCATTTTTACAGTTATGATAATACACAATTAGAATAATGCTGATATCGACGGACTTATAGAGTTAAGTATACTCACGATCACGTTTTATACTTTACACAATATCTTACATTTTTTGATTTGGTGTGAACTTAACACTGTTTTTGAGAACGATATTGAATACGTGTTCCTATGGTGGTTTGCGGGAAGGACCAAGCGACGCCTGGCGGCGCGCTGTGGCGAAAGCGTCTCGATATTGCCAGCTAACGAGTATCCCTCTTTCCCTTTTTCCTCTAATACAAATTCCAATTTATTTATATTTATTATATATCCTGACCTGTCAGGACAAGGCTGGTGGCGCCCTAGTGTCGCTACAAACGTGTCCGTTCGTTTGTAGGATTCGCGTGAAGTGATCTCTTCGTTATTGCGGTTTTTGGCCTCTGTGTTTTCCTCTTCTCTTGTATGCTCTGGAATATCCTCGAGATCGAGATCTTGGGTACCTGTGGCGGACAGAGCCACTGACGTCGGTCGTGCGGATATTCCTGATGGTTGGGAGAAAGTGTCAAGCTTTAGGGCTTGCAGCTCTTCATTTATTATCAAGAGCCGATTCGTGACGGTGCGGACATCCTCTTTTCGGGCCTTCTCTGTCTCGCGAGCCGCCGCCGTGGAGCCTTGGCTGAGGTATCTAACCGCGAAAATTCCACTTTTGTCAGTTTCGCGAGGGATTGCTTCAAAGCACGGCCGTAGTCTTGTAATTCCTGTTCATTTTCTGTATCTGGGTCTCCGAGAGAAGCGAGTTCTTCCAACTTGGTGTGAAGAACCTCTACTTTGTTCTTGAGTATGTGGAGTGGAGGTACTCTTGGTCTGCCACCGCCGTGTGTTGACTTGCAGATCGACATTATCGGGTAGCTTAAAGCGAGCTTCCCTGTTCGTATCACTGAAGGTAGCTTGAAGCAAGCTTGCTTCTGTTACTGGACTATGAGTTTTCCAGGATCTTTCCGTGCTTGCTCAAAATTAGCGGTCTGTGCTATGTAGACCCTAATGTTACTTTGAGACTTTACAGTGTGACTTGGTGCTCTGTCACGGAGAGACTGCTGCTGGTCCGCTCTCTCTTTGTGAAGACGCTGCGAAGTCTCCGTCCTCCACCAAATATCACTGGCACACAACCCACCACCAAATCAAAAAATATCACTGAAGGTAGCTTGAAGCGAGCTTGCTTCTGTTACTGGACTACGGATTGTCCAGGATCTTTCCATGCTTGCTCAAAATTAGCGGTCTGTGCTATGTAGACCTGTAGCATGAACTGCTATCCCTTTAAAGGTTATGAAATTACAAGTATTAAAATAACCTTCATTTTTAGTAATAAAAATAAGACTAAACTTCGAGTAATTTTTATCAACTCCTTACAATTAAAACATGCATATTTAGTGCACATTATTGTAATAATATTTATATTGAGTAACGTTAGCCAGAGAGTATTTCCAATCGAAACTTTTTTCTGGCAACATTCTCACGCTCGTTATCGAGATGTAGCTCTCCCATCAACGCCACTCGTAAACTTCAACATGTGACGTTAGGTTAGAATTCCCTGGTGAGCATACTGTGTTTTAAGTATTTTTAGACTTGTCTTAATTTTTGTGTTTAACTTGCCAATTGTATCTGTGTTCTTTGGTGTATGTTTAGATTTTTCAAGTGTTTATTTTTTCTCCGTGAGTTGTTACAGCAAGTCAAGTGTTAGGAATTGTTTCTATAGGACAACTGTGATAAATCAATAACTGTGCTGTAATAAGAGATTCAATATTTTTCTCAACGATTGTGTTCATTACTATTCTCAAAGGACCTCATTTGAACAGGTCATTCCTAAAGACAGTATTAAGTCTAGTCTTCAATTTCCTCAGGTGTAGATTTTCATAAAATCATATTCTATTTTGGATATGTGTGCTCAAGATATTTTTACTCCTATGCATCAGAGATTAGAAACCCAGTTATGCGTTTACAATGATTTTAAAACTAAAACCAGACTCTGTTGACTAGATCTATTAACTAGGAACAGAATTTTAAGCTTACAGTATGTCCTTATTGATGCAAAATTAGGATGCAGCTTATATCATTTATCCCTAATTTTGTCACCTTAAGAATTATTACGTGTTTCTTTTATATGTGGAAAACTCTGTATTAATATTATTACAGACCTAAAAGCTACTTCTTTGAAGGTCTAAACACAATTATTTTGTGGTCATTACTTAATTCAGACTTATGAGTATTGAAAGGCTAAGAATGAACCTTTTTATCTAATGTCAATTTTCCTGCTTCATGTTGCTAAAATTAGGCTCTAAAATGCAAATCCTTAAAAATTATGCCAAGGATACAATTTGATTATTCCTACTTTTTATCAATAACTCATGATATCAATTTAATAAACTCCTGTCTCACTGTAAGAATGTGAAATAAAAAAAAACAAAAACAAAAAAAACAATCTTTATTTCCAATCAAGTACACAGTACATAGACATTTAGTACATTGGTTTTTCAAATTCTTAAGGTTAACATTCTTAGAGTAAGGATGATGGTGAGCTCCATGCTACGATCCTGGGATGTGTCCATGGGCGATGAGTTGAGGTCTTACCGATAAGTGCGAGCTCACGGCGTGAAACGAGAAACAGCTCGTATTCATTGCCGGGTTTCGAACCCGCACGCAGTCTTTCTGCACAAGCAGAGACCCGATACAGAACACGGGCCGCATACCACTCGACCACGGCTCAAGAACTCAAGAACTTGATTTAATGGTGGCTCAAGAACTTGATTTAATGGTGACCTGGTTGCTGATAATCTTTAACCAGTGCTGCCTTCTGCCCTTTAGCCTGACATAGCCTGAGAATTGTAAATAGGACTTATGATGAGGTTATGATCCTAGTACATCTATGTACTCATCACTTCACGTTACGGGCAGAATTTGGGAGACCGTCTGCCACCCACTCACTACTCTCGCTGTGAACTCGCTGCACTCGTTGTACACTCACTTGCCACTCACTGTGATCTGGATGTATCATCTGTACTCGTACAAGTCTCAAGCCACGGTCGCTATAGGTCTGGACTGGCCATTCATCCCTGAAGTTGGACTTGTAAAGTTTGGTTGTGCTTGGGGAATTTTAAGCAACCAACTTTAACAAAACCTAATCTATCTGCCCGTGTGACCTTACTCAAGGAGAATAAAAGAACTCATGACAGGAACTCAGCTTGGTATTCAAAGAAGTTGGCACGAGAAATAGCTTGGGATCTTCTTGGGATGATTGAGCCAGTCCAGAGCTTCCAGATGATGGTTAGGCCAGTCCAGCTTCAGGGATGAATGGCCAGTCCAGAGCTATAGCACCGGGGCTTGAGACTTGCACGAGTACAGCGAGTACAGTTGGTGAAGAACGTGGCTTGTACAGCGAGAGTAGTGAGTGGCAAGTGAGTGTACAACGAGTGCAGCGAGTCTAGTGAGTGGGTGGCAGACGGTCCCCCAAATTCTGCACGTAACGTGAAGTGATGAGTACATATACACGGATCATCACCACATCATAATTCCCATTGACAATTCCCAAAATATGCCAGGATAAAGTGCAAAAGGCAGCACTGATTAAAGCTTATCAGCAATGTTGTTAAGACTAGTAGTTGCAACTCTACGGAATATTCTAACCCGAATTCGCTTACCTCTATTAGACTTGGTCTTCAGACTGCGTTGCTTCTCGTACCAGAAGAATGTCCTCTAACCGTGGACGTTGCGACATCAATAACCTTCGACCGTGACACACAACCTCTACTCGCGCGACGATTATCCCTATACTAGTGTTAGTAACTGAATCTACTTAGCCTAATATTTTACAAGTACAGATCTCCACGACAACGACTACTTTTAACGAACAACCAGCGTGCAACCTGCACCTGAGCCGCTTCTCGCCCCCACAACAACGGCACCGATACGCACACGACAGGGCTCAACCCGCAACTGACGCTGCCCCCGCATCATCCCTCACTCAAGCTCAGGCGTCGCCGTTGAGGTGCCAATTACTAATTTATACATTATGCCACATTTCCAAGTGATTTTAAAATCACAATACTTTTGATAAATTACTTACTGCTACGGAGTCGACATTTTGTCACTACCTTAACTACCATAATCTATCTAAATCTAAATGATAATTTAAATATCTAAACTGTAATGTAGTCGGTGATCCAGGCGGGAGGTCTTCTATCTCTCTTCATCTGCTGTGGTTAATTCTCACCCCCACTTTGTTCAACTTTCATTTGCTTCTCTTGGACCGATGACAGCCCCCACCTCTCTCATCCCTAGCTTCTTCGTCTCGGGGTAAAGGAAGAACTACTGAGCGCACGTCAAGTACGTGTCTTGGCACCCCATCCACTTCAATATTATTTGATGAGGTCACTCCTGTTACCACGCCTCTGCCCCACTGTGTAGTGCAGTTTGCATTAGGTGGTTTTACCCACACTTAGTCTCCCGCTCGTATTGCCGAATCATTATGTTGGCTTCTTTCTACTCTTGTCGGACGTACTGACGGATACCTCCATTCGTATTTATACACCGAGCGTTGAGGTACAGACAGCTCATCTTGCCCAGATCTAGGCGTGCTATTGTACCAATACACAGCCTCAATTGGCGAAATTCTTCCTCTTTCTGCGATTGGTTTTACCGTTCGGTGGTGCCGTTCCACTATTCCATTTCCTGCAGGTCGGTACGCAGCTCTAAACACTCATTCAACATTCCACTCTCGTAGCATATCTGCTAACAACTGAAATCGGAAAACTGTACTGTTATCCATCAATAGCTCGTCGACTGGGCTCTTTTCCAAGAAAATATTGGTTAATTCTGTGACGATGCATTGCGTGTTTTCTCTTCTCAGTTCTCACCACACTGCAAAGCGTCCTGGACCGCAATCAACCATAGATAAATAGGGTCGTCCTCTATAATGCGTGACGTCGATGGCCAAGCGGCTCCAATTGGTTTTCACGCTTACTTCTCCTGGTTTGTGCTTCAAAGGAGCAGGATCAATTGACTGACATCGTTCACATGATCTCACAACTCTTTTCACGTCCTCTCGTGAAACATTTGGATCCATTTTCCTGGCTAAGTACAGGGTTCTATCGACTCCAACGTGGTGTTTATTATGCACCTCTATAATATTCGTCTATACACTAGAACAAACCTGTTCATGTTCGTCGATATTGTTGCCGCCTACTTCGAGCCCGCACAGCCACTGTTTCTTCACGCGAGTTAACACGTCTGCTTTATTCTTATCAGTAGGCACCGGTGAAATCTGGATTTTTAGTCCAAACTCAATCATCATTTCTCTAAGGTTTCCCAGCCTTCGTTTAATGAGCATTTCCGAGGCACCTTTCGTGTGGACGCGCTTCTCGGCGCTTACAACAGATTGCAGCCACGCTGCCACAGTTGCGGAATCAATTCTTAACTCTATTGAGGTCATGCCCCACTTAAGTGCTAAGTTCACTCCCTTTAACACTGCCTCCAACTCTGCAACATTAATATGACTGAAATCTTCTTTCTTTCTGAGCCACGCCGCATCTTCAATGGCCTTGCCATTTATTTCCAACATCGCTCCGAGCGCGATTTTACTTGCGTCTGTCCATACCACTCCGTGCTGGACATCGGGCACTGACCACCTTCCGCTTACTGGATCTTCTACTTTTACCCTTTCAATTACTTCCCTAATCATGGACATTGCATGTTCGCCTACGAAGTCTCCCAGTGCGATCATTCGGCCCTTTTAATATAACTTCAGGCGACTCGTAGCCACCCCGCCAAAGGGTAGAGCCCACCAGTGTCCCACGGACTGAAAACAACTCCCTTCTTGTGAGCGCGTCAGTGATTTCCGGTATTTTATTGCCTCTGTGAAACATAAGCTCCTCTCCGACTTTTGACAACCGCAGCCCCAGCACTGCCCCTCCATCCAATGCTTCCGGTGCTTTCGTTATCAACCCCAATTTGTTAAGGTGGCTGACTACTTCTGTAACTGAAACTTTGGTTTCATCAACGAGGATATTATCGATTGTCCTAACAGGTCAGGATATATAATAAATATAAATAAATTGGAATTTGTATTAGAAGAAAAAGGGACAGAGGGATAGTCGCTGGCTGGCAATATCGAGACGCTTTAGCCACAGCGCGCCGCCAGGTGTCGTTTGGTCCTTCCCGCCAACCACCAAAGGAACACGTATTCAATATCGTTCTCAAAAACAGTGTTAAGTCCACACCAAATCAAAAAATGTAAGATATTGTGTAAAGTATAAAACGTGATCGTAAGTATACTTAACTCTATAAGTCCCTCGATATCAGCATTATTCTAATTGTGTATTATCATAACTGTAAAAATGCAGTCATAGCCTATGCAGACAGGAGGCCAACCGTGATATCCATATGTGACACTGAGGAATGCTCAAGGTGCTAGAGTCATTTAATATAATATTCTGTCGCCAGTCATAGCTGTAGAATTTGTATAATACTGACAAATATCAGTATAGGTATTTCATGTGAGCCAAGAATTTATCTCATCTGTGTTTGTGATAAATTAAATGTGCCTATTCCTTCCTGCTTAATCACCAGCGTTCTAGTACAAGTATAACTGCAGAATCTATGAGGGATACTGACAAGTATCAGCATATGTATTTCATGTGAGCTAGGAAATTATCTCCTCCAAGTTTGTTATAAATAAAATGTGTTTAGTCCTTCATGCTCAGTCACAGCTTTCTAGTAAAAGCATAGCTGTAAAATCTATGTGTGATACTGACAAGTGTCAGTATATATGTATTTCATGTGAGCCAGGAAGTTATCTCCTCAGTGGGTTTGTGATGAATTAAATGTCCATTCTTTCCTGCTCAATAGAGTCCTGGTCATACAGTAAGATACCAAAAAGCATTCTATATGCATAGTCAATTCATTGATTTAACTGGTACTCATTCACAGGAAATATAACATTCAGTGTAGAATGTAGAAAATGTTGTCTGGTCTACAGCAGCATTATAATGTGTTCAATGTAGTTGTAAAAGGTTCTCACACCACTCAACATTAGGAAGAAAAGTTCTTTACACAATGTTGTGTTCTTTATTGAGTGTGCTTTAAGTGTATGATTTTTCTACATTGGGTAGAAAAGTTTCCTGAAACAATTTTGCGTTCTTTGTTGAGTGTGATCTAAGTGTATGATTTTTTTTAACACTGAGGTTGGTATACCTCAAGTTATTTATACCTGCACCTTCAGTTATCTATATGCTTTCCTTTCTAAAGGAATTATATTTATGCTAATACTGTTGCAAAAGAAAATTATACTTTTGTATACATTGTCGCGAATTTTGCACGCCACAAAGTTCACGACACTTCATGGGGAAAAAATGAAGGTTATTTAATCTTGTTTATTTACTTTAAGTCTAGGAGCAATTTAATTATTTACATTTAAGTAATTTAATTATCTATTTTGATGACTTGACCGTCAACAAAAAAGAAATAGTTAGGGTTTCAAGCCGTTCCTCCAATAAACCTGGCGTCTCTTCAAGAATAATAAGGAGAAGTTCAATGGAGGTCACAGAGAGCCAGAACATAAATATACAACTGGAAAGAACGGTTAGTCTCAGCATCCCCACGCTCGAGTCCGTCGGTCCTTGGGGTCTAGAGCCGAAATGTCAGCTCTCACCAGCCGAACCGCGCTAAATCTGAATCTTAGGTAGCGTCTGCAGAACACCAGTGGCAAAGGGCCCCGATGATCCGTGCTCCAAGACTGTCGACGCACGACCTTGGGCTCCCACTTCTTCCTGCCGCTAAATAATATATTCTTATGAGATTTACAGAATGCCGGGTAAATGTTGATATTAATGCCAATTTTAGTTCAGGGACCTAACTATAGGCAAGCCACCGACCACTGACAGCGAGGACTTTTCTGGAAAGAGTTCGCCCGTCGCTGTCCCAAAGCTGGTAGCAACCCCGAATGTATTTGTACTGT
>VCRD01007110.1:11862-23029 GCA_006783055.1 Trinorchestia longiramus
ACAGTACATCTGCTAAACAACTGGAGCTACATCTGCTGAACAACTGCATCCGCAACAACTGGATCAGTGAGAAGGGCCAGAAGATTAGTCTTCACAATGAAACACGGCATCATTTGCAGACGTCAAGGAACTGTACGACTCAAAGAAAGGCAGTATTCTGACGACTACTACACTCACTCAATTTGCTCTCAACCCCTCAGAGAAAGACTAGCAAAAGAATGTAGTCCTTCTTCACACCTCTGTCAAGAAGGCCCGGTTGGCTGACTAATCGCTGCAGTTTGGAAGGTTTTTGCTTTTATGTCTGTTTGTTTATATGCGTGAATGTTTGTATGTTTGGTTGTTTGCATTGGAAAAGGTTTAACTATAATCAATTTGTAAAGTCTAAAACTGCAGCAACTCGGCTTTCTATAAAGTGGCCACTAAGCTCATACAATAATACATGTTAAGTCCGGTTAAAATTGGTATTTCAAAGCATTGCAGTGCTTTAAGCCATTTAAAATTCACTGTAAAACCTTATTATCGCTGCCATTGCTTGAAATAAGTAATTTTTGATCAATTTGTCCAATAGAAAATGTTATGCTACTAAGAATGCAATGGCCTCCCCTAGCGATGTCAGCTATATGGCGGTGCACGTCCTGGTTATAGTACTCCTTGATACATATTTATATATATATATATATATATATATATATATATATATATATATATATATATATATATATATATATATATATATATTAGCCGTGAGAATATCACAACATGAGTCAATGATCTAAACTTGACTAATCAACAACAGGCCATAAAACGATCCTCGTACATAAAAACATACATATACATCGGTACCCATACATATAAAACGTCCAACATATACATACATACCCATGTATGTCTAGAGAGCAACCAACCACCTGCTTGCTGCCGCCGCTCACCTGCAAGTAAGACAACATCAGCCACCACTGCACAGGTAGGCGACACTTGAACCCATGTATCATGGATACCCACTGTGCCATTTTAGTAGCAGCACATTCAATTTTACTTGGATATCAAATTTTACTAGGAAGAACTTCAATTTGACTCGAAAAAACTTGAATTTTACTTGAAAGAACTTCAATTTCACTTGAAGGAACTTCAATTTTACAAGGAAGAAACTCAATTTTCCATGAAGCAAATTCAATTTTCCAAGAAGGAAATTCAATTTCACTTGGAGGACATTCAATTTCACTTGGAAGAAATCGGCTTGTAAATGGTATAGAGAACATAACATCAATTTCGACAAACCTTCCAGTGCTTCGAAAACAATAACTTCTACAAAGATTTTAGGACATATTATAAACGAAAAAATATACCTAGAAGCATTTTCAAATTTAAAACAAATCCAACACTCTTTATTTGCCACAAAACAGTACTGCAAAAATTACCGCAAATCTGTACATTACATGTGTATTTCCACGAACCTTACAATTCATAAAAAATGTTGCGTTTGCCATTGCACTGTATTTATGAACGAAAAAAATCTACGTAGAAAATGGCGATGTGGTCGATGGGGATGAGGGAAATGAACTGGCATATACACAGCGTGTCCCAATAAAATCTACATATATAATAGACAATGTATCTCTCTCTCTTTCTATATATATATATATATATATATATATATATATATATATATACATTATATACATCTAATATAATACTAAGAATGACCGTCGTGTGTTTATATATTTATTTATTTATTTATAGGTTTCGTGTCCCTTTAAAAAAAATCAAGAGATATCCAGACCCTTATATACTCAAGTCCGTATCGTGGATACCGAGTTCGGCGGGGTATTGCCCTATGATTCGGGTACATCGTACCCGAATGTGACACGAATTGCAGAGTCAATTGCATCACTAGAAAACTAAGTGGCTTAGTTTTCCCTAAGAATGTTGTCATTAAAGAAATACTCAACTAAAACATTTGTCCTTTGTAAATATATATAAAACTAAATATATTGCATTGCGTTCTTATATTTAATTTTATTTAATATTTTTCCAACAGTATTTGTCATTATTTTTGATGGCACGGGTATTATCACAAAATCTCTACCGTCATTTTTGAAGGCTGGGTACACTGGTATGTATTTTATTTCACATATCCTCAATTTTATCACTTTTAACCAAGTAATTTCAACGGGTACTATCAGAGTCACGCTATCAGTAGATAAGATACAGAATGGAAGTTCCGTATATATTAGGTTGTTACAAAAATAATGGCCGCTCGAAGGTCTGGGGTTTGAAAAGTAATTTTAACACAACTTTTTTAGTTTATTTTCGATGAACCTTGACATGCATAACAATTAATGTGTGCTCATTAATATTTTGTAACTTCTTTTCAGACAGAACACAATTTTGAAGGATAGAATCCCTCCATGACGAACATGACAAAACATGACCTTCGCCTACTTGTGTTGCACGAGTTCAAACTTGGGCACAACGCCTCCGAAGCTTCTGCCAATATCAACCGAGCATGAGGAGAAGAGTCCACAAGGGATCGGACAGTACGAAGGTGGTTCGGGAAATTCCGGAGTGGTGATGAGAGCCTTAAAGATGAAGAGGGTTGAGGACGTTTGGGTAGTCTCGAGAACGAGCAATTGCATGCGGTTGTTGAGCAAAATCCACGTCAAAGTGTTAGAGAAATGTCTCAGACACTTGGTGTCAGCATTGCAACAGTCTCGCACCATTTGAAGATTATTGGAAAGGTGAAAAAGCTCGATAAATGGATTCCTCATGAGCTCAATGAGAATCAAAAGCTTAGGCGTTTTGAAGTGTGCTCGATGCTCTCTCTCTTGCGCAACACCAACGATCCCTTTCTTGACCGAATTGTCACTTGTGACGAAAAGTGGGTCCTTTATGATAACCGTAAACGATCAGGTCAATGGCTCGATCGTGATGAGTCCCCCAAACACTTCCCAAAGCCAATGTTTCACCAGAAAAAGATTATGGTGACTGTCTGGTGGTCTGCAATAGGTGTTATTCACTACAGTTTTTTGGGAGTCAATGAGACCATTAATGCAGAGAGATACTGCAGTGATCTCGCTGTTAGGCATGTTCGATTGAGCGAAAAGAGACCGGCATTAGTGAATCGACGTGGTCCAATTCTGCTCCACGATAACGCGCGACCACATGTTGCAAGAATGACTGTCCAGAAACTCCCAAAACTGGGATACGAGACTTTACCACATCCTCCATATTCTCCAGATATTTCACCTACTGATTATCATTTATTCACGCACTTAAGCACATTTTTGGTTGGTAAAACTTTTAGGTCTAAACAAGAGGTGGAAACGACCTTCAAAGATTTTGTTGCATCACAGCCATTAACTTTTTATCAACAAGGGATAAATAATCTCGTAGTCTGATGGCAGAGATGCATAGCTGCTCAGGGTTCATATTTTGACTAAGTTTAACATCTCTATTGTACATTTACCAAGGATTAAATGTATGCTTCTGAAATCGGCCATTATTTTTGTAACAACCTAATAATAATGAAAAGTATTCATTTAAAGTACATTAATTCGTCGTGTCTGTAATACATTCATCGTTAGAATAATTTTAAATTAATCAAATCTAAATCGTGGAATTTCCACTGGAACTGTCTGGTTACTAGTGTACACATAATCGCAAATTTACATTTGAAGTTCTACGCGTTCAAATAGAGTAATGACGCATTCCTAATACCAAATTTGAAAAGGCTGTACTTTGAAAACAACCACATGTACTTTGAAAACAACCAGCAGCCCACTTGATGTAGCCAAAATTACGGATACACGTACCATTTCGAGAATGTTCCTTCACAACAAAGATCACAGACATCTCAAAAAAATCTAACCTTCAACACTTTCAAAAGCACGTCTGTGTTGAGCTTGCATCATCCAGTCTCGTTGCAGGAGAATATTCATGTGCTTTTATGTCTCTTTTAACTCTCGCAAGTCAGGCGACGCAAAGAGACTCATAAAAAACTCGCGCTTTCGGTCGACATAGTTCCCAGTGACCTTCTCGCTCCACATAACTCGTGTCTACTTTCAGTTGTCTGAGTCCGGCAGCAACTGTGAAACGCTACTGGCATCCTCTGCAGGCAGCGGTTGAAAGTGAGCAGTTAATCTATCATAAGTATAGACCTATATAAGGAATGAAATTGTTGATACTAATGAAAAGACGTAAATTTTTCCATTCGAAGAAAATTCATTAAAATGGGGAATAATTTATCCGCAGACTTTACAATGAGAAATGAAATTGGAGAACCGTAAAAAACTCATGAAAAATTTAATGCAAAAAGAAAGTTACTGAAATTTAGATGTAATTCAGGAAAGTTTGTGTTTCCGTTCCACCATTTCCTCCAGTCACATTAACGGAGCATTTTATTTTGAACAAGACAACTAAATTGCTTTCCTAGTTTGTAAAAAATATTCACATGTATAAAATATATTCCAGAATAAGG
This sequence comes from Trinorchestia longiramus, assembly GCA_006783055.1. Classification (NCBI taxonomy): domain Eukaryota; kingdom Metazoa; phylum Arthropoda; class Malacostraca; order Amphipoda; family Talitridae; genus Trinorchestia; species Trinorchestia longiramus. The sequence goes on from VCRD01007110.1 coordinate 16,340, forward strand.
GAATCCATAAATTTCATCTTTCTCTTCGTAGAGACGACGTCTAACTTTCCCAGCGCCTACAATTATGCCAAGTACATATAAGATGTTTCCTAGTATGTATGTATAAAGCATGTGTACACACGCGTGTTTATGGAACAGAATAAGGCGATAAAAACAAGCCGTTTGGTCTATTTTAGGGTTGCTACCCAAGTCCCATGTTATTTAATTGAAGTCTGATACATACCATCACCTCAGTTGTAACCATCCATATGAACATTTTTTAGCATGTAACTCCATTCGCAGCGAGCGTGTTCAGCCTAGTGAATGTAGGCCAGTAAATATGTTCAGCCCAGTGAATATGTTCAGCCCAGTGAATATGTTCACCCAGTGAATATGTTCAGCCCAGTGAGTATGTTCAGCCCAGTAAATATGTTCAGCCCAGTGAATATGTTCAGCCCAGTAAATATGTTCAGCCCAGTGAATATGTTCAGCCCAGTGAATATGTTCATGCCCAGTGAATATGTTCAGCCCAGTAAATATGTTCAGCCCAGTGAATATATTTACCCAGTAAATATCTTCAGCCAGTATATATGTTCAGCCAGGATATATGTTCAGCCAGTAAATAAAGGATTTCTGAAAAGTAATGGACACTTTTAATTTAAAACAAAGCCTACAAACTCTCAAGTGTTGTACTCGCAAGAGAAACATAGAAGAGACTTGACTTAAGTATGTCTTCAATGTGATGCTCTTTAGATGACAGACTTCACTGTTATGATGACTTCATGCTCTGTTCATAATTGTTTCCATGATGCTTCTCAGTTCCTCAATTACTTCATAGCAAATGTTGTCTTGAGACTCCTGCAAATTGCCGGGTTTTGTGACAAAGACTCGTGATTTAAGGTCTCTCAAAAAAGAAATCGACAGTGTACAAATTAGGGGAATGAGGAGGTTAACTGATGGATCCAAATCTTGAAATCAAACGGTTGGTTTTATGTGATTACTAGACAGTTCCCGTGGAAATTCCACGACTTAGATTTGATTAATTTGAAATAATTATAAAGATGAATGCATTAGAGATTTACGACGAATTCTTGTGTTTTACATGAATATTTTTCATGAATATATTCAGAACTTCCATTCTGTATGTTATTTACCGTATAACATACATAATGGAAGATAGTTAGCGTATTGATAGTTATCCGGCGCCTTTAATATCCACAATACAATGCTCATAATACATACATACCAGTTCTAATTTCAGTTCAATAATTTTTCTTCAGTAATACATAGGAAGTAATGGGATGGACACACACAGATAGATAAAGAGACAGAGAGAGAGAGAGAGAGAGAGAGAGAGAGAGAGAGAGAGATGAAGATACACTCTGTTATATGTATACTAGTCAAAAATGACGAGAAGGATTTCTTGATAATACTTCACTGGTGCTCGCCAATGAACAACAATTTCAACAATTTCAATTTTTCTCCTTTCGTGCAAGTCTTCTAGCAACATAGCTGTCATTTCCGCACATCTCTCCCTTTCTAATCTTCTCCTTCCTTCTATTCCTTTCTTTGACATCACAGCGCATACTTCAGCTTTTCTTGCACTATCCATCTTTTTCTCTTCACTGCTTTCTTTCGTTCAAGTTTGCTTTTTTAGACGCCTTTTTTCACGATCACAGTCCATCCTTGCTTCGCGTTCTTGGTCAGTTTTTTGAGAGATAGCTCTCCTCTTGAGCTTAGCATCCGTGGCTCGAACATTGGCCGTATCACTGATACTTTGCTGAGATCTTTGCCTTGTTTTCCCCTCGTGTGCTAGCCTGCGTTTCCTTCCTTCTGGTGTTTCTTCCATTGTTCTAATGAATTTTTCAGATTCAATTTGTATCTAAAAACATACTTGTAGATGTTAACGCATATCCTGTTCTACGATATTAGGGCCGTTCAGCTTTTATGACACGAAGTTCCTAAACAATAAACTTACACGTGCACGTGCTCATCTGGCGCTCGTGCGTTGAGTGCGCGCGTGTGTAGGAGGCACGTGTATCACGTGCATTGTGTAAGGAAACAATATGTCTTTGAAGCTCAGCTTCGGTATAAAGTATATTGTGCACTTATACTGTGTACTGGCAGCACACACTGGCTTACACTGCCTGTACATACTGGCTTACACTGGCTGCACATACTGGCTTACACTGGCTGCACATACTGGCTTACACTGGCTGCACATACTGGCTTACACTGGCTGCACATACTGGCTTACACTGGCTGCACATACTGGCTTACACTGGCTGCACATACTGGCTTACACAGCCTATACAGCACGATGTCACTCGAGTAACCAGTGAGTAACTAATGGCAGCACAACACACAACAATACAACCCAGAACAAATAACACAATATAACACAACACAGGCCAACACAAGACGCACAACTCAATACAAAACAACACACGACACACAACACACCACAAAACAACACACGACACACAACACACCACAAAACAACACACAACACACAACACACCACAAAACAACACACGACACACCACAAAACAACACACGACACACAACACACCACAAAACAACACACGACACACAACACACCACTAACCCTGCCTTGTGTTGCAAGGCCCCAACACAACAGCTTCGTCTTTGTTTAGTTTGTCCTGCCAGTATTGCTACTTGAGGCCGGCAGCGTCTGTTGCTATTTGCCTCATTTTGGTGCCTCACTGCCGCACCCGAACTCCATTGTAAGCCAGCCGCTTGTTCCCCCGCTACAGCTTCCCCAGTTGCGACTTCTAGTACGTTTACGTTACTTAGTACATCTAGTACATTTTCCTCCGTGTTGGTACGATTAGTGCATTGATTTCCCTCGGTACGCTTAGTAAATTCACAATGGGAATTACAGTGAACAGTAAATGAACAAACAGGACCACCACAATGAACAGTACAGCAACAAACAGGAGCACAACAGGGAGCAGTACAGTAACAAATAGGAACACAACAGGGAACAGTACAGCAACAAACAGGAGCACAACAGGAAACAGTACAGCAACAAACAGGAGCACAACAAGGAACAGTACAGCAACAAACAGGAGCACAACAGGGAACAGTACAGCAACAAACATGAGGACAACAGGGAACAGTACAGCAACAAACAGGAGCACAACAGGGAACAGTACAGCAACAAACAGGAGCACAACAGGGAACAGTAGGAGCATGAGAGAGGTCCGGGCATGCAATCAAGGAAGTCTGGACGTGTACGAGTCTTCGATATCACTTCAGATAAAAACTTGATCCGCGAGACTTGCTTCATTTTTGTTGTTTCTCGACTTAGTGGGTTTTGAGTGGGGAAGTAAGTGGGTCTTGAGTGGGGGTGTGAGTGGGTCTTGAGTGGGGGAGTCAGTGGGTTTTGAGTGGGGCAGTTAGTGGGTCTAGGGCAGTGGTTCTTAACCTTGTTGGAGGTACTGAACCCCAACAGTTTCATATGCGCATTCACCGAACCCTTAATTGGAAAAATAAAATATGATTTTTTCAAAGTCAAAACATAGGTATATATTTTACTGGTGCACAAAATGAACCTTGCATCAACATTACTGTGTTCAAATAACAGAATCATCAAAACATGATTTTCACACGAAACAAAAACATAATGAATATTTGCTGCAAATCACTGTGACTTCTGCTGTTGCCTTTCAGGGACCAGTTCAGAAATGCGCGGCTTCACCTTGGCAAGTGTCACTCTCATGTCATTTTTGCAACAAAGTCTGTTCTTTTTCTTCGTTTTTATGTCCAGCATTCTCGAAAAGGATTGCTCGCAAAGACATGTTATAACAAACGGTATGAAAATTTCCAGAGCTTTCTTATCAATAACAGGGTACACCATTTGTTGACACCAAAACGTTGAAAGCGTTGTTGTTCTGAAGAGTTGCTGTTGAACCTGGCTCTGCCGAATTTCAGTGATTTCATCGAGGTATTCATCATTGACATCAGTTGTCTCAACACTAAACGTGAACGACTGTCTCACCCATGTTGGACATGACTCTCTTGTAAAGAAGTATCCGTAGAGAGACTTTGCAAGCCCATCTAAGTGCGTGGCAATTTCTTGCTTCAGTTCCGTGGGTACAAAAATGTCTCCGATTCCAGATACATCTTCGATCTTACTTGCACAGTCGTCCAGCAGGGGAAAGTTTGCGAAGTTATTGTTCTCTGTTCGTCGTTTCCATAACGGTAGCTTTTTTTCAAAAGGCTTTCAGGTTTTCCTCCACTTCGATGATGTTGACTCCACTGTCCTGCATCTTTTGATTGAGATGATTGAGAGCTGCGAAGATATCAGCCAAGTACGCTAAAATGAGAATGAACTCAGAATTTTTGAAGCAATCTGCATGAAAAAGTTGGTGCTCTTGCAAAAACAGGGCTAATTCCACACGCACGGCAAAAACACGATTCAGCACCTGTCCCCGGATAACCACCGAATGTTAGAATGGTACAGAAGTACCTCGAATTCAGAGCCCATTTGTTTACACAGCTCACTGAAAATGCGGTGCCTCAGAGCACTAGTTCGCACATACTGTAGTTTACGCATTCCACTACAATTTTTAATACTTCTACCAGTTTTGGAGGAAAGATTTTTGTTCTCAACGCGTGCCTGTGCAGAATACAATACGTAACAATAATGTGTGGTGCATCGGCTTTCACTACCGCACCAAAACCAGACTTTCTTCCCAGCATGACGAGAGCTCCGTCCGAACAAACTGCAGAAACCATATCCCACGAAAGACTGTTGTCTTTGAAGCAGTTATCCACAAGTTTCTTCACATCGGTTACCTTAGTTGTTGTTGTAAGAGGCTTAAAAAATAAAAAATCTTCCTCTATCACGTCGTCTTTCACATAGCGCACGAATACAGCAAACTGGCTTAGATTGGAAACGTCTGTCGTCTCGTAGATTTGAAGGGTGAATTTTGCCGGGCTTGAAATCAGACCTGCAACTACTTGAGCCAAGATGTCTTTGCTCATGTCCTCTATTCTGTCTCTGATGGTGTCATTTGAAAGAGGAATTTCGGATAACTTTACTTCAGCCTCTATTCCCAGCATGATATTCGCCATCTTCGAGATAGCTGGTTTTACGAGTGTTTCACCAATGGTGTGTGGTTTTGCCCTGCTTTGCGATCAGGTAAGCAACTTCGCACGATGCTGTAAGGATCGGTTTGTTGATGAGTACAAAGCTGAGAACAGGCAGAATTGCATTTTAACAGAATCTGGCTCTCTTCACGTTGAATTCAGCGAGCGTTGTGTTTTTTATTTTCCATCTCAATGCAACTTAAGGAAGTGTTCTCTTAGTTTTTCCGGCACTAGACTAGAATTGCTCAACTTGGCATAGAAAATCATACAGTTAGGACGCTGACTCCCATCACGTTCCGTTATACATGTGAATCCATATTGTACACTTTCATCCGACCACTTTCTTTTTTTGCTCGATATAGTAGGTATGAACAAATTAAAATATTAACAAAGAAATCACAAGACGTACCATCATGAGTCAAAAATCGACTACTAAGCGCACCAAATTCCTTGCAGCACACATTGGCCAAGCGATGTAGCATGATCACCTGCAGCCAATGATGGCCAAGCAGGGCGTGTCATCACGAATCATGTGAGTCGGATGTGTGTCTTGACCTCCGCCGAACCCCGGAGACTGACTCACCGAACCCCTGGGGTTCGATCGAACCCAGGTTAAGAACCACTGGTCTAGAGTGAGGCAGTTGGTGGGTCTAGAGTGGGGGGAGTGAGTGAGGCTGATGTGGAGTGTCGTGATTGTGGTCAACCTGTACACCCCAGTATGCTGAGCCTGTACACCCCAGTATGCTGAGCCTGTACATCCCAGTATGCTGAGCCTGTACACTCCACTATGCTGAGCCTGTACATCCCAGTATTTTGAGCCTGTACACCCCAGTATGCTGAGCCTGTACACTACAGTATGCTGAGCCTGTAAACCCCAGTACGTTGAGCCTGTACACGCCAGTATGCTGAGCCTGTACACTCCAGTATACTGAGCCTGTTCACCCCAGTATGTTGAGCCTGTACAACACAGTATGGTGAGCATGTACACCCCAGTATGCTGAGCCTCTACACAGTACACACACACACACACACAGTGACATTGATTATGCATCCGTCTCACCGTGACCACCAGACTGGTACAATTGTAGCCTCTCCCCAACATAATGGGAGGCCCCCTAACATAATGGGAAGTCCACCAATGTAATAGGAGGCCCCCCTCAACATAATGGGAGGTCCCCCTCAACATAATGAGAGGCCCCCCTCAACATAATGGGAGGTCCCCCTCAACATAATGAGAGGCCCCCCTCAACATAATGGGAGGTCCCCCTCAACATAATGAGAGGCCCCCTCAACATAATGAGAGGCCCCTCAACATAATGGGAGGTCCCCCTAACATAATGGGAGGTCCCCCTCAACATAATGGGAGGTCCCCTCCAACATAATGGGAGGTCCCCCCCAACATAATGGGAGAGGCAGCTTGTATTACACGAAGGCTGACCTCCAACATGCCAAGTTTCCTCCTGAATTACTAACGCTTGAGATCACAAGCAGTAGAGCGTCTACACGTTGGTGCGCTCCATGCTCACAGATATACCGTGTGAAGTGTGGTGCAGGTACACCGTGTGAAGTGTGGTGCAGGTACACCGTGTGAAG
>VCRD01007112.1:0-10250 GCA_006783055.1 Trinorchestia longiramus
CCTCTAAAGTGGTGACGACGGTCTCAGTGATGCCCTGCATCCTGATCTCGCCATTAAGACCTTCTCTTATGTCAACCACGCTCTCCTCACGAGATCCTGATGTCAGCAAGTCGTACAAACTCTCTGCATACAGCTGCAATAAATGTAAGAGCTTGTACACACATGTAAGAGCTTGTACACACATGTGAGAGCTTGTACACACATGTAAGAGCTTGTACACACATGTAAGAGCTTGTACACACATGTAAGAGCTTGTACACACATGTAACAGTTCGCGCACACATATAAGAGCTTGTACACACATGTAAGAGCTTGTACACACATGTAAGAGCTTGTACACACATGTAAGAGCTTGTACACACATGTAAGAGCTTGTACACACATGTAAGCTTGTACATACATGTAACAGTTCGCGCACACATGTAACTCAAAATAAACACACAGGTTTGACAAAGTACATTAGTAAACAGAATCTAATTTCAAACTGATATTTGTACAGGTGATAAACTGTCAGGTAATTTACCAACAACCACCAATTAGTTAAAATTTTACTTTAAAGATAATTGTACAATGAAAATTTAATTTTTAATCATGACTATCAAGAACTTCTTGCTTACAGTGTGATAAAATGCGATGGAGAACTTTCAAAACTTGAAAATTTCAACAAATTGAAAAGCTACGCAAACAATCGCAAAACAAGCATACATGAAATTAAAACATAGGACAATAATGTTCTAATTTGAATGTTAGAAACATTAATTCACCCAAACATATGGAAACTGGTAGTACTTCCTTAGCATTTTTTTCTTCTTTTCCCAGCTGTACCACTCCATGTGCAGTAATTTCTTTCTTAGGATTATCTCTGTTCCTGCAACTTCTCATTTACTTTCACCACCAAGTTCTTAGACATTCTGCTCTACTCACATGAACAAAATCATTTCACAACAAACACAGAAAACTGCCATTGTAAGAATGCTTGTTTGCTAATTCCTCGTTAATCAACACTAATAGTGTTAAAAAGTACTTGTTTCTCAACTACTAATCTATCAATACACATGATTGGAAAACTAGTAATAGATGCCTCACCTCAACAAACGAGCATTTGACAACATACTGGAACTCTTGCTCACGTTCCTGCACTTTCTGAAATAAGTCTCTCACAGCCCTGGGGATGATGCCCATCATTTCATCTGTGCAGGTTTGGGCAGAATAATTTGTGCCCATACTGTGGGTCTTCCCTGATCCAGTTTGTCCGTATGCCAAAATGGTGACATTAAATCCTGAAAAACATTTCATTCCATGAAAATAGAAGAGCAACACAAGATAAGATTAGTTATTGTACAAAATTAATTTTGGTTCAATATTCCAAAAATTTTACCTTCAGAATTTAAAAATTGAAAGATAGATGGCTTTGATCTGTACTGCTCTATGATTTCTTACAGCAATACACAAACTATGGAATTGAAATGAAATAAATTTATAATAGTACAAGACCTTTTATTGTAATGTAAACAAACCATTATTATATACATAAAAACATTACATATATGTAACTACAGCACAGTAACCAGATTATCCATGAAAATATCTATTTCAATTGATTAGCTATGCAGTGTTAGGTTGACCTGTAGTAACAGAACAGTTCTCTCACCATTGTGCAATTCCTTGATCATTTTTACAACAGCTGTGTTGTAAAGCTCCTCTTGATCTGCCTCCGGAGGAAACACATAGTCAAATGTGAACTGCTTTGTATGTCCAGCTGACTGCGTGATGATCTGAAAAGCATGCCCTTCATATTAAACACTTCTAATGAACTAACTTAGGAGCATAGGATTGCAAAGGATAATAGATAGCCACTGTCTAAAATTATCCATGGATACTTTTGAAAATAACATATAACAAGGACTATGGAACTTAAAAAACTGAAATCAGTTACATTATGAAGACAATATTTAGCAGTCTCCTAAAGTTATCAAGAGTGTTTTCAACATGTACAATTAAAATTTTCTACATTGTACATCCATCAAAGAAATTGGCAGTAACAAGAGATGTTTTTCTATTAAAATGGAGTATTTACAGTCAATTTACTTCACTAAAATTGTCAGACTTGGACTTCTATTTTTGATATTTTCTGTGATAAAATCTGTAGAAAAAATAAACCTATGTTGTCATATGGGCTTACAATGCTGGACCAGAAATAACCAATGCTGTAAGTAACTAAAGCCTCACTCTCCTTGCAAGAGAACTAATTTCAATGTTGTTCCATTTCAAACGAAGCCCTTTGAAACAGCAAACGATTAGACGAGTTTCACTCATATGGCTGGAACAAGGTTGTAGTTGTAGTAGACATATTTGTAGAAAATAATATAGTTGTAGTTGAAAAAAATGTTTTAGCAAATCTACCATTTATTAAAAACTTGTTTGAATTTTGTTTAAAATAATAACAGTAAAGCCTCCTCCAACATCACAAGCCACAATTCAGTAGCTAGCAACACAAACAGTTCAATGCACTAAAACATAGTACAATGCTTATGCATACATGCTCTTACAATAAAATGCTACTCTAATATAGACAAATAGTAGGTCTGTAAAGTGGTAGTTCATTATTTGTGAAACTTATAGAGATCAAAATTCTTGTATTATTAAAAGCATGCAAAATTTTCACAGCACCTCAATAATTGGCAAAAATCTTAGACTGCAAGACTAACAATTGCAAGAAAGTGTGTCAGGAGAAATGACATATTATAGGAAAGATCACCACCAGCACATGGTATAGAAAACTGTACACTAAACATACCTGTGAGCTGTCAGTAACTGCTTCTACTGAGGAGGAGCAGTATTCACTCTTTTCTCGCTCGACAAATGGTCGCACCCTCACTGCCACCCGAACAGGTATAACCTTATTCGGGTTACTTTTTCTCATCTCTTCCAAGGTCATCTCATTGACACCTTGTCCTATTACTGAAAGAAAACAAATCATTACTTAGAATATATATGCATACAGAACAAACAATAAACATTATTTTACATTCATAAAATTACTAAATTTCATAAAAGTATCAGCCCAACTTAGCAGTAACACTCTGCTAGTTACTGCTCAGCTAATCAGTAACACTGCTTGTTACTATCCAGCTTAAGAGTAACAAGGAACCAACTCTGCAGAGAAAAAAGAAAATCTAATACCTCATGTGACAATGTACACTTCAAATTAACCTACAGATCTTGGTAGTTACTTTGTATGAACATTACCTTTCTGAACAGAGTACACCTTTTTGATATGTTGCTTGCACAAAATGGTCCCTAAGTGCACCTGTCAAAATGTTGACACAGTACCTTTTAGTCTAAGTCAGGCATGTCAAACTCAGTTTGGCTCTGGGGCCAGATCCAGACTTTCTGTTCTCAGGTGGGCCGGATCAGTAAAAGAATGTCAACTCCAACTATTTAGCTTTGTTTTTCAGTACTATGCTTTATCATTCAGCCTACATTTGTAACCTACCCTACATATTATAATCAAGTGAACATACGGCCCACGGGCCAGGTCCGGCCCGCAGGCCGTATGTTTGACATGCCTGGTCTAAGTGGTCACTGGCTACATAACCGTATTTTTGTGTTGCAGATATATGGCAGTGACCAAGCATGCAGGAGTGTAGTTAGAATTCTGACTAGCATTGATAAAGTGTAGAGTTCTGACTAGCATGATAAAGTGTAGACAGAGTTCTGACTAGCATGATAAAGTGTAGAGTTCTGACTAGCATGATAAAGTGTAGACAGAGTTCTGACTAGCATGATAAAGTGTAGACAGAGTTCTGACTAGCATGATAAAGTGTAGAGTTCTTACTAGCATGGTGCAGGGTAGTCCAAATTCTGATCAGCACCACATTGTTCACTTTGTTCCAGTTAAGCTTTACCTGCAGATACTTTTACTGTTTACACATTTATATGCTAGGTAAAGATAGCATTGCTGTGCCTCAGTTTGTTCATTTTGATAATGCTATTAATGGACTTCTTGGTGAAATTATATAACAATTTTAGTTATACTAAATATGCATCGAGTTTTGAGGTCACAGATTCAGCTTTGTTAAACTAATTTGTTAAATACCTTGCTTAAGTGTTTAGCATTGTGGATTTTTAGAGAACACATCGAAGTTTACTTACTTTACTGAGTAATGTAATGAAGAAATGTAAAATTTAATCAGTAACTCATCTATGATACAATTCAAGGTAGGGTCTTTATTCCTATAAAATACCAATACAAGACAGTATAATATTGTGGGCACCAGACTTGCTCATGCTCAAGGACTATCTTGTAAAACATGAAAAATTGAATAGCTAAATTCTGAAAACGTTTAACGCTCCAAGGTTATCTTTTAAGGAACAGAATAAATATATATAACTAAATAACCCTAAATAACCCCTAAAGAAAACTAGGAATAAACTTTTTTCTTTTCTTTAGCTGACAATACCACGGCGAGACGTTATTAATTAACAAATCAATACTAAAATTACACTTAATGGCATAACAATCTAAGCCTATTACATATCAATTCTTACTTCGATCTGTTACCTCAATAGAAAATAATCAGACTAAGTAGCAAAATACTTCACACGCACACACCAACTTTGTAACGTAACAAAACACACGATTTTAGACGGAGTTTAAACTGCGCACAGAAACATTTTACCCCAGTAGATAATTTTTCTACCTTATATTTTTCGCATCCACACACATTTATTTGGTGCTCTCGTAAGTTCTCAACATGAACATTTTTAAACGGCTCATTGCTGTCGGTATATTTAAACCATTCAATCATGTTTGAGAACCAACGATCACAAAAACGCATCGCATGTAAGCGTTTTTACAACTTTACCTACATGGATGATAAATAAAATGAAAGAAACTTTATTCTATTCAAAATACATCATATATTCAGTGGTCACTTAGCTTTTACTTCTAACAGCTTGAGACTAGTGAGCATTCTTTGAGTGAATGCTTGCGTTCTTCTTGTTATGAGAAGTACAAGCTCATGGGAGCAAATGTTATGTAAAGTTTGGTTGTGCTCGGGGAATTTTAAGCAACCAACTTTAACAAGCCTAATCTAACTGCTCGTGTGACCTTACTCAAGGAAATAAAGGAACACGTCAACAGGAAACTCAGCTTGTATTTCCATGAAATTGGCACGAGAAATAGCTTGGAACTTTTTTTGATTCTTGCCAGCCAGTCCAGAGCGTCCAGATGAAAGTTTGGCCAGTTCAGCTTCAAGGTAAGATTGGCCAGTCTGGGGCTACAGCAACTGTGGCTGGATAGCGGCAGTGGTTCCAAAATGAGTTCACCGTGAGTTCACAGTGAAGTTCCAAAGTAGGTTTGAAGGGTGAGTGGGTGGCAGACGGTCCCCCAAATTCAGGGAATTCTTTAACCTAACGTCACATGTTGAAATTCACGAATGGCGTCGCTGGGGAGCTACGTCCAGACAATGAGCGTGAGAATGTTGCCAGACTATAGTTTTGATTTTGAAATACTTTCTGGCTAACGCTCTTAATATTAATATTATTATTATAATGTGCACTAAATATGCACATTTTAATTGTAAAGAGTTCGTAAAAATCATTCGAATTTTAGTATTATTTTTATTACTAAAAATAAGGTTATTTTAATATTGTTATTTTATAAGCTTTAAAGGGGTAGCAGGTCATGCTACAGTTATAATCTAGAAGTTTTCATGACAGTCAATTCAAATCAATCAGTCTGTTAGTCTATCTGGTCCCGTAGTCTCCAACAGAAAAAATTCAAAGGCTATATGAGAATTCGAACCAATAAAATTAAAGGTCTTAGCAACGCAAGCACAAGTCGCTGAGCAGACACCGTAGTCGAGTGGTCTGCGGCTTGTGTTCTGTATCGGGTCTCTGCTTGTGCAGAAAGACTGCGGGTTCAAAACCCGGCAATGAATACCAGCTGTTTCTCGTTTCACACCGTGAGCTCGCACTTATTGGTAAGCCCTCAACTCCCCGCCCATGGACACATCCCAGGATCGTCGCATGGAGCTCGCCATCACCCTTACTCTAGGAATGTTAACCTTAAGAATTTGAAAAACCAATATACTAAATGTCTATGTACTGTGTACTTGATTGGAAATAAAGATTGTTTGCCTACGATGCAACCGGCGAGAAAATCTCGACACCGATCTTAACACCGAACTCGACCCGAACTAAAAATCTTGAGAAATCCAGAAAAATTCTTGAAACGAACAGTTTCATTAATTATTTTCGTCCTATGCATCGCAGAACCTTCATTTTGGTCTCAAATTAAAGCTAATAACCTCCTCTCACTGCATAATTATAAATTAACCCTCTTTGCTTAACCACCCGCACTTGGGGGGACGCCGTTCCTTGACACCCGTTTTCGAGTCCACTAACGATATTTATACCTTCCGGTCTTAGTAATAATTTCTCATATATTCATTCCACAAACTTCATTTACATATCAAATTGAAGCTAATAACATATACATTTGCCGTGGGTAAATTAAAATCTCCTACCATCAACTTTTTATAGCATGGGACACGTCAATCCTCGACACCAGTTTTAGACTCCACTAACGATATTTATACCTTCCGGTCTTAGTAATAATTTCTCATCTATTCATTCCACAGACTTCATTTACATATCAAGTTGAAGCTAATAACATAGACATATGCCGTGGGCCAATTAAAATCTCCTACCATCAACCTTTGATAGCATGAGACACGTCAATCTTCGACACCAATTTTGGACTTCCCTAACGATATTTATACCTTCCGATCTTAGTAAAAATTTCTCATCTATTCATTCCACAAACTTCATTTACATATCAAATTAAAGCTAATAACATAGACATTTGCCATGGGTAAATTAAAATCTCCTACCATCAACCTTTATTAGCATGAGACACGTCAATCTTCGACACCAGTTTTGGACTCCACTAACGATATTTATACCTTCCGATCTTAGTAATAATTTCTCATCTATTCATTCCACAAACTTCATTTACATATCAAATTGAAGCTAATAACATAGACATTTGCCATGGGTAAATTAAAATTTCCTACCATCAACCTTTAATAGCATGAGACACGTCAATCTTCAACACCAGTTTTGGACTCCACTTACGATATTTATACCTTCCGGTCTTAGTAATAATTTCTCATCTATTCATTCCACAAACTTCATTTACATATCAAATTGAAGCTAATAACATAGACATTTGCCGTGGGTAAATTAAAATCTCCTACCATCAACCTTTTATAGTATGGGACACGTCAATCCTCGACACCAGTTTTGGACTCCATTAACGATGTTTATACCTTCCGGTCTAAGTAATAATTTCTCATCTATTCATTCCACAAACTTCATTTACATATCAAATCAAAGCTAACATTCTGAACATGGGGCACGGTTATATTATTAATTATATACGTATACTGCTGTCGCGATAGGTTTTATCTTTTATTCTCTCTTTACCTTACTTTGCATGAACTGAATATATGTTTATTTAATGACGTTTAATTGATGAGCCTATTAATTTGTTCTGGTTGTTTAATCACTCTGAAGGAGTTGATAGCTAAATTGTTTTTCAAATACATCGATTTTTTGATGAATTGATCCCCTTTTCTTGGGCTTGTTCATTGCCAATATTTTTCAACCATGCATCAAGCAATAAATGAATGAAAATTTTATAACAAACAAACATGATCGCTATGAGGTGTCCAAATCCCTCAACACATTTTTATGGGTGAAGCACGCTATTCTAACAGTTGCCAAATGAGAGGGTAAATAATACGACACGAATATTCCAGTCTGAATTATTATGCCCACGGGAAAATTTTAGTTGACATTGGATCTAAGCGATCGACATATTAATTGAACATCTAAGCCTGAAGGTCACGCCGAATTACACTCTGTGATCACATGAATAACATTCGTTAATTTTTACCTCCCTTGCACGACGATGATGTTGATTCCCTCACGATGTACCCTTCACTAAATTTACAGAGCTCGCCAGTACACTTCGCAAGCCTAACATAAAATGCGGATGTTGAATGTTGGAGGACTCTCGTAAGTTGCCCGATGATCACTTCTCCTATTATAGATTGACGACTGAATGTTGGAGATGCCAATGACTTTTGCAGGCTTGTAGACTAATGTTAAAGACGGTGTCATTGCGTCTCACTAATGTTGAAGACTGATGTTGCATGTTGCCGATGTTATTCCTTGCAAATGCAGACTGATGTTCCTCGGATGGTGATGACTCATGCAGGCTTGAAGACTTATGTTGAAAACGGTATCATTGCCTCTCACTGATGTTGACGACTAATGTTGAATGTTACCGATGTTCTTCCTTATAAATGCAGACTGATGTTCTTTGGTTGGTGATGAAGCTGTTGTTGATTATATCTTCCCATGAATTGAACTTTTTGGTGACTCTTCGATGAATTTTTCCCTCACAGTTACTTCTTTGAATGTCTCGCCGCCAGTAAAGATGAATGTTTGAGTGTATTTTCGATGAGTTGACGGCACGACTCTGCCGGCTTGTCGCTATGACAGTGACAAGCGATAACAACTTTCCTTACTTCCATCTTCCTCTGAGTCTCGAACATGAAGCCTATACCCTCTCAATGGGTGTTTTTATATATGAGTTACCCTCACTCACTTCACAAATCGGGCCTGGCGGTTGGGCCTGTCAGAAATTCCTGAGCGCCGTCTCTCCCTCGCCTATCAGCCACAGCTACTATGTGGAGCTCAACATTCCTATGTTTCTGCCTCTACATCCATTATATATATATATATAATATATATAAAGTGAAGTAACCGTTTCTTTCAGTTCCACCACCGCTGTCAACTCTACTCTTTTTCTCAGAGCCTCAATGGGTCGTCTTTTCAGGGATCACCGTGAATCGGCCCACTTCGTGCGCTTCGAGGCACTTAGCGATATGCTGCCGAATCTGATATGTGTTAAATCTTAAGAGCCACAGGCCATCTTCTTCTGCAATAGATGTAGCAAATGCCAGTGCATAGGCTCCGCAACTAGAACCGTTGTCTTGATGCTGTACGGAAATGCAATTTAACCGAATTTTTTGACCAAATTGAATCGGGCGATAAACCTTTCTTAAGTATTCTGGCACATCATTACTCGGTTCAAGGTTGATGGAACACATATAATTAACAACTACATCCCCTTCTGCGATGGGTTCATGGCATACATTCGTTACTAGTGCCCAATGCGATCCACCTGAACCCATGGCATTTGAGCCATTTTTTTATTGTTATGCTGCATCGAGAATAATGGGTGTTGATGATTTGAATAAATGGCTGATGAAAGGAGTTTAATGATTGAGGATTATATACGGCGAGTACTGAGTGTGTTGTGAAATTAGAATATTTCTTTTTGAAAAGCGTCATAAATGCATCGATTTCATCACTAGAAAACCACTGACTCGTTTCAAGAATGACTGACCTGCTTCTCATCGACAATTTAAAATCCGAAGAATGAACCAAAACTTTTTCCTTTCCTGCTGTGGTGTTATCAGAATCTGAAAAATCTCCAATATTGATTACGGTTTCGCTGTTTTGTTTTTTTCTATTTCGGTCATTTCTCGCTCTTTTTGTGCCTTTTTTAGGGGGAGACCATGAGAGGGTACTCACTCTAATTTTTTTAAGCTTCAATACATCTACTACGTGACTTTTGTTTTTCTTTTCCTTTTCTTATGTGTCTTCCTTTTCTGTAGCCAAGTTCTTTGTAATTTTTACACCGTACGATGAGTCAGAGCGTAGCTTCCGCCTACACCACCATTCGACGAACTGATCGTCACCTATTTTGCTTGTGGATTTCTTTTTAACAATATTGTAGTCATGAGCTGATTCTATGGTTCTGGCCTTAGTTTGCTTATACATTGTTGTAACAAAGGCTGGAAGTGTAATTCTTTTCTTTTGAAGAATCTGATTTGATAATTTTGTGCCAGCCTTCCACCAAACTATTGGTCTTTGTCCCACCCTGAATTCCACACCATAGGGGCGTAAAAGGCATGCAGTATGTTAGAACGTACTCCATGAGTTCAAGTGAATAATGTTCATTTTCCTTAGTTCCTTGCAAATACTTCTCTTTCATCACTTCTTCAGCAACAGCTTCAAATTACTTTCCGACAGCACATTTATCCCGGTATCTACCTACATCTTCCACGATTAAAGCATGCGTTGGCTCAACAAAGTTAAGGTCCAGC
>VCRD01007112.1:12262-23010 GCA_006783055.1 Trinorchestia longiramus
TAGGTAATTGCTAACATATTTTAATGAGATAATTGCTATTACAGAAATATGAATGGTACATTGAGTGATACCGTTCATGCTACAAAACTGTTCGTTTCAAGAATTTTTCTGGAGATCTTAAGATTTTTAAGTTCGGGTTGAGTTCGGTGTCAAGATCGGTGTCGAGATTTTCCCTCCGGTTACAATGCAGACATGATGCTGAGTCATTATGACCATACCAAGACAAACAGAAATAACCTTGCATTCTTGATTTCATATGTCTGTTTCTTACAAAGATACACAACTTCAACTTCTTATTCTTATATTAGTAAACAGCACAGTGGAACTTAAATTACCAACCAATGCCTGTAAGGAGACCACATATTTACTAGCTCAAGAACTGCAAAAAAAGAGAATGCCAACAATAACCGTCATCAAAGCAACAGTTTGTACACTATTAATTTGAACATAAATAAATCAATCTAATTGACAACTGTAACACTGTATTATTGATTTGTTCCTTTTAAAGTTTTTCTTGTTGAAGTTGAGGTATTTCATTCATTATGAATAAAACACCTTCAACTTCCACTAGCATCTAGCATAAAAGCATTGCAGACCTTTGCACCTCCATTTTTTACGTTATCATTGACGCTCGATATAAGGGTTAGTTCCTTAAACTTATCCCTAATCATGCAGACTCTATAGTTTTTTCCTATAAACTAAGTGAACATATCATGGTTTATGAAAGAAATACAGAAATCATTTGCGCGTTATAATACCAGAGTATCATACCGGTATTAATGATTAGACCAATACCAAAGAATTTTAGTGCCATTAATTACTAAAATAGCACCAGAGTATTTTGATGATATTATTGACTAGACAAATACCAGAGTATCATAATGGTATTTTTGACTAGACCAATAACAGGGTATCATAATAAAGTGAATGACTAGGAAATACCTATTATAACGGTATTAATGATTAAAATAATATCATGTGTTATCTGAAGCTCAACACGTTTTTATTTTTACGTATCGTACAAAATAAGACGGTTTTCAAGATCATACGTCAGCTGGCGCCGTCCAGTTGAAGTATCAGATGAAGAAGCTTTAAAAGAATTTAGCCAAGTTTACGAATAGCCTCAAGGCTTTGTAAAGTCTATCAAAAAATGCTCAATAAATGAATGCATTAACTGAATATATTCCCCATAACCGTCAGTATCTATTTAAATATCTACATCCAGATAAGGAATATGCTACACCTTGTTTTCTCGGCTGACGACACTGGTGCTGTGCTTCTTAAAATGTGGAGAAGAAGGAAAAGAATAAATAGCAAACAGACAAAAGAGAACGAAAGCTCAGATCCATCACTGCACCATACCATCACACAAGCAACACAGCACACATTCAGTTGGTATCATTTAATACTATCAGTTCAAGATTCGTTAACTGTCTCGTGTGCGAGTCTTATTTTAATACGCAGGTTAGTGGGCAGCATAAGTAACGCAGTTGATAAGTGTGCTGTCGAATGGGTTTTGATTTGGATGTGAAATGGGTTTTCTCTCGTACTAATTGAGATTCACACTGTATGTGAATTTTCTGCTAGGTCATAAGTCATTAAGTCCATACTTGCATGGCCCGTTTGGCGGTAAGAATTTCTTCTGTATGTTCGTTAACCCTCTGACGACCAATTTGTTTTTCTAGTGTCTACGTTTTAAGCTCACAAAGGAAAATCTGTGCACTACTGCTATGAAGCACGCTGAGAGCCAGGCAGCCAGAACGTTGTAACATGCCGCCGCGTTCAAACCTAGGAGCAACCTCTTATTACTCCCTGTATAATTGCTAAAATAATTCTCCCAAAGACCGTGAAAAACGACCGAATTGTTCTTTTAGTCGCTCAAAGGTTAGTTTCACTTGGAAAAAACGTCTGACCCAATATAAACTCAAACGTTACTGGTTTCACGTACACACTAATCTTTAGCAGAAGCCCAACTTGATGGCTAATTTGAAAGAAGCATACTATATCCTCTGGGTTAGGACGTTAAAATACTTTATTTTAATGCTAAACATCTGGAACAACGCAACTCGAGTACTCATTGCATAAGACGCGCGTAAATTTTGTATAGATATAAGATATCCAACCATTCTTAGTCAGACTTGGTTTTCTTAAACTTAACGAGGAAATTAGTCCTGACACACAAGCCACTATACCTTCCTATTGGAAGTGTCATTGTAAACAAAGTTTTCGTAAACTATCTGCTTATTCAGCATGTAGCTCCCAATCACGTTCCGAACGTAAACATAACGAGGCAGTGATGCTTCGTTAAGTAAAGATGCTCAAGATTCTATTCTCTGCATAGTATCAGACGTCCCCCACCGGAAAATCTTGTATGAAGGTATACTGCGCTGGTCATGCCGACATCTTTTGGGAAAACGTCAATCGGCGCCGTTCACTGTAGTTTATCCGTTGCTTCTCAAGTAACCTTAATTGAATCCGGTGAACTATAAAGAGTAATAAATCTGAAGTTGCTCTAAGAATATAAACTAAAACTGGGGAACCTTTACCAACTTTCATCAGTTGTGCACGAGTTTGCTTAAACGCTCACACGCCCTTAAGCGATTGAACCTTCATAAAAAGATATGAACAAGTAAAGTCTTGCGTTGTCAAGCTTAACGTTAAACTCGTGGTGGTTCTCTTCACTACCACAAATTTTCAGATTAGTGTAAACTAGTTAACTCCTTGCAATCAAATCTACTCTTGTTTAAAATATTTCTCGGAGGGTATACAGAAAACGTGAATGTGCTCGTTTACATATGGGTAGACGGAACACTCGTGTTCTAGATTTATCTGCTGATAACGGTAAGCCTCTACTCCACGCTACAATACGACTAAAATTAGTTAGCTTGGTCAAAAACTAGCTTGTTGATCGAATCTAACAACTGTCAAAAGATGAACGTGGTCAAATTTAGGTGCAACTGTTGGTAGTCAACTTGAAATTGGTTTTTAAAGTACTTAAAACTTCCTATAAAAGAAAAGTTCACTTTCAGATGGCTTCCAGTTCGCGAAACCAAAGAGACAGCCGACTGGTTACAGTTGATGAACTAGAGAAAAGTTTTTCAAGCTTAGACATAAAGAGCTTCAAGCTCGATGCAAGTGGGCTTCTGTTGCGGTCTGGAAGCGAGCCGGAACTTCCTGGAGGGAAGAAGTGTACCAAAGGAACTGCACAAATTGCGTCGCAGCAGGGACAACAATGTACATCAGGAAATGGTTTGAACTTATCAAGAGAGGTTGCAGACGGTAAAAGCTGCAAATTATGTCTGCGGCTTAAAGAACGGTGCCACTGTCGCGGACGAAGTCTCTCTCCGTCTCTTGTAGACTCTGGAGAAGGTGAGCTGGAAGGCTTTACGTCCAGTTCAGCCAGTCAAAGCTCCCAGTCGTTAATCAACATAGTCTGTGACTACGATGAACGCAATACAGAAAACAAAAGCGAAGAGGGCCCAGGAACTTTGCAAACTGGTCTGGAGGACTTCTGCAAGTATCTTCAGTCCAGTTCGAGTGGCAGAAGCTCTCTGTCGCCGACCAACGAAAACATGGGCTCCAGACACTATGACTATAAAGATTCAGAAGGTTTACGTACTGGCTTGCACGAGTTGAGAACGTACTTCCAGTCTACTTCAGGTAGTAGCTCTTCGTCTTGGACCGACGAAGAAAGTTCAGAAAACGAAAATGAAACGGATGAACAGAATGAAGATGAGGAAGATCCAGAAGCCTTGCGAGCTGGCTTCGAAAATTTGAGCAAATGTATTCCAGGTCTGACTGCTGTAGACTCTCAAGACCCTTACAAGATATTATGCGGAGCAATCGATAGAATAGATGCTCTATCGAGGATACTCAACGGTGAAGAAGATTCTTCTCGGTCACCCACATACGAGTTCTCGTAGACTGGCTGCTTTTCCACGTATGCTCTGAATGGCTTGCCATGGACGAACTTCATATTCGTTGAAAGTTGTTACTTAACATCAATAGTGATCGTATTAGTTAACTTTGTCGTAATTTAACTTGGTAAATTACCTTGAGTTACATACCCACATTTTGTACTGATCAGGGTTTAAGGAATTGGTCTCAGAAAAATATCTCTGAAGTAGTCATACGTGTGATAATTAGCACGATAATTCTCGAAGCTTACGATCTTTCTTCATAATCTCGCTTACAGCTACCTCGCAACACCTAAACTGCTACTGGTGATCTTTGAATGTATATTCACTAAATGATGCTAGCCATCAAAGGGCTCTTCAGTCTTGAGTTAGGCTTTCTTAGCCAAGAACTTTACTCCGCTAAAGAAACGTCTTGACGTGTCATTGTATTGGTAAAACCCAGTGGACTTGGCCGACTAAAGTAACTAATACTCGTTGAAACACTTCTTAGAACTCTGTTGGATTTTTATGGTGCATTTTATCTCTTGCTGCAAGAAATTGTCATCGGGAACTGTTAAAGGTATTACGTACGTTTTAATTATTCCCGTTCTTAGAGTAATAGAGACGTCGAGAGGTAGGTTCATTTAACCTCGAAATAAGAATCTTATACTTCAACTTAAAGTAAATGTCTTAACTTTAATATATCTTACTTCGGCTTTCATTGTGCGTCTTTTAATCGTCAAAAAAAGCGTTCCTTCCCTTCCTGTAGCTAGTATAGTTGGCGAAAGGTTTGTAAAGTGTAAATATTGATTTTTAAATATAACTTGCGAGGAACAACTATTTAACTAAATAAATGTCCTTCACGGAATTTGTTTTTAATTTTCTCAAAGGTATGTGAAACTTCAAATAATGAAGATACTCGTACGTTACATGCCATGGAATTTCGAAAATAATGGAACGTCGAAAACAGAGCCAGTCTAGTTCCTCGTAGCTGAAACTAGAGGCGGCGTCGATTACGACTTCACCTTCCAGATGTAGCGAATCTCCAGACTAGACTGTCAATGGAAATAATTGATACCAAATGTCTTCAGTGTATAGTCAGAAACAAATAGTATACCTCCTGGAATTTTCTGCTCCTTTCGGCCAGTCATTCACCAGAATGAAGCCCTTGGTACTAGAGTTGACCAAAGTAGTGCCTTTTATAATCCCGTGCATGAACTGCTACATACCGTCAAGCAAGTCTCGAACTATGTAAATTATTAATTCAGTAAATTCTTGAATAAAGCTGTTAAAACTCAAACATGATCATGTTAAATTGCACGGTAACTTGAACTCTAGCTTTTCGTCGAACAGCTCGCCCTCTCCTGCTCTGTGAACAATACTAGAATCGCTGGTTCCGCTATTCGTGAATTTATTTCGGCTTGCCTGTTATCCTGGAGTTTCCTAGCAAACTCTTTAAATTCCACCTGCTTATGAACCGTTTTCAAACTGATGCAAGATTGAACTTAAAGGCATCTACCGAATATTACAACTGACAAGCTTTCGCCTGTTAACAGAAGTCACTTGCTATCACGAAGACAATCTTACAAAAGCTGCTATGATTGTTACATCCCGAAATGAACTCCAGAAACTTGGTTAGCTTACTTGGGACTTCAGTATGTGAACTTCTGAAAAGTAAACTCTAGATTTCCACTTTTTGACGAAATAAGATTTCTCATTCACAGACAGACTAAAACCTTCAGGGTGAAACTAGTTAAACATCGAATGTATTCATATTATAAATTACACATGGGTTTTACGAAGAAACATTATGTTCATTTATTTCATAGTGCACGATACGAAAGTTCAATGTTGGGACCGCGGTTTGCCTGTCCTTCGAGGTAAGAAAGGTAGTGTAACTGCGTGAAGCAGATTACGCATACAAAAGCAGTTGCCAATCATCCCTCCACTGGTGTTAAGGTTAGAGCAATGGGTACAAGGGTAAGGCACGAGTTTCCTGTACTTCTATTGTTTTCATTTCACTTTCGTGAAATTTTTAGAGGTAATGAAAATTTTTAAATTAAAAAAATTTATTCTCGTAATTTTTTTCTACCTGCGTTAACCAAATGAGATCATACTTAAGATTAGTTACGAAGTAAATTTGAGCAATACCAAACAAAATTGACCAGGTTTTTAGCGCATCCTGCAGCAATTATAATGGCAAAACAGGGGAATAAAGCAGTAGAACTCCTGAAAAGGACTAATTACTCCAATAACAGGACTACTGACATAAACGTTGAATATCAACACGTTGCCTCCGATTGCCTGGCCGGTGTAAATCTTCACTTTGTACAGATTACTATTAGGCACTGTAAAATTCACAGAACCTCACCTAAGTGGCCCACATACCACTTCGGAGTCAATGTGTAAAATGGGTAAGAGTTCGACCTTCGATCGGAAGAACGCTGAGTGCTGGTACACTCTTGAGACGGCTCAAAATAGAAAGTTTTACACCGGACTGGAGAAACGGAAAAGCAGTTACGTCTTTTACATAATTGAAGATTCTATAGAGATCAACACATGAAGTACGCAAAACTAAAATGGATGCATTTTTAGTTTTAACCGTACCTTCTGTATTAAAATATGTACAAAGCACATAGTTCAGTTAACATCCTGCTGGTCAGTAACAGTTGTAATATACAACTTTTGACGTATCATAGGTTGGAACACTGATGCAGAACGGAAAAAATATGTAACTCAAACATGATACTCGCATGCTGTTCATTATACTTGAACTCAAAGAAGTCTCCTGACTGTGCACCAACTGTTCCCGACCAGAGGGAGTATTACAGTGAGGGGCATGTTCTGTCAGCTTGCAAACCATACTTAAAATTTTCTTCATCCTAATACTTCTACTGGGACTATGACCCGAAAGCATCGGAGTCGGAACAGTTACTGAACTCATCTGGTGATTTAGAGGTAGAACCATACTTTCGATCTTCAAGGATCTTGGACATATTACTGATCTTGCGTATCGCCCCTCGCAATATCGTGTAAGGGTTTTGTTTATCAGGAGAAGACAGGTCAGGAACGTACCTACTGAGCTGCTCAAAACCATCTCGCAACGCTTCTTGGTCTTCATCGCTGGTCAAAGACTCAAAACTCGAGCTTGCAGTAGAAGGAGTCATTGGCTCTCCAAGTCCACTATCCACACCACTCGAGTAGTCCTCGTACTCGTCAGAGTGAGAAAAATACTCTTCTCTGCACATGCAATATTCTTCATTTCTATAACAATAAGTGCATACATGGCCGTAGTTGACTCCATTTGGCATCTCGATGCACATGTTCATTGGCGGTGGGCTGTAGTACGGTTGTGGGAAGAAAACTGCTTGCTGATTCTGGGGTAATACAGGCCTTCCGTGATGTCTGGGCTCACTTCTCATGTGACCCAAACCTCTGGCTTCTCGTTCTGCACGTCTTCTCCACAAGCTTGAGGAACTTAAATCATCTGGTACAGAAACTGCTGCTGTGCGGCGGCCATTGGTGTATCGGAAACTGGGATCCATCTGGAAAATAAATTATGATTGAGAAACTGAAATCAGGAGTAACATCAATGTTATTGCAGGGATGTAGGAATTGGCCTCGTATTAGGGCTTAGGCTTCAAGATGAGCAGGATCCAAGCTGCTCATTACTCCAGCATTATGCAAAATGGACATTTTTTAACATTTACATATAAAGATTTATTCACATATTGACATCGTTGTCTTTGGGCTCCAGTGGCATTCAAACGCACGTGAGAAAAAAATGGGAAGGAAATAGAAGCTAATTAGCTAGAAAACTAAATCCACAAAAGACTGTTATAACGAGCATTGCTAATTCTTTCACTGTGCAGCTGAAAGTACGACTGCACGATGGGAAATTAGCTAGGCAGCTCATGTGTTGAATGTTGAGTTGAATGACAAAAACCTACAAGATTTATTAACATGGTTACTGAGCTGCTTCACACTATGCAGTACGGTGCAGAGTAGTAGGTTATTTAAATCATTTATTCATTGATGTTGGCTGCGCTGGGACTGTATTATGTATACACATGTTCTTGCTACGCATGTGTACAGTTAACGTTGGGGTTCTAAGCTCCAGAACTTATTAAAACATGGCATTGTGTGAGTAGATGAATTTCTAGCACAATCCATTTATTTCTTAAATAAATTGGGCTGTTCTCCTTTCCTAGACTTTCTCAGTTACCTTTCCGTGGGTCTATAATTATATGGAGATTTGTGCTGCTATTATTATACAGTTTTTCGTTCATCTATGCAAATTAAACTTGAAATTCCCAGTAGTGTTATCATGGTTCTTGCAATGACACAGTGAATCAATGGGAGAGGAATAATTCAATTGAAGTAGCGGATAAATCTGGCAGAATGCTTGACAAAACTGACGAAAAATGTTCTTCACATCATCGTTTCTCTTTAAGAACATTCGAACAAATTCATTATTTTCTAGGCCAAAGAGGTTCGATTATCTAGATAGAAAACCAATGTTCTGTCGCTGAATATTTTCTTGAACTCGCTCACAGAGATTACTCAGAAGTTGAACACATTTTCTGTGAAGCAACCATTTTATTACTAAACATGCAGTGTCTCATGCATGCTTTTGTCTTATCTTAATTAGCCGTCAACTTTTCAATGTCCTGAATTCCATCACCCACTCTTGATGACCCTGGAAGATCTGCCACCTGACCATCTGTTCTGCGTGATTTCCACCATGCCAGTAGGCTTAAGTCAAACGTCAACGAAAATTTATGTAATCTTTGAAAAGTAACATCTGGCGGCAACCCCACCATCGGTTAGGTTAGGTTAGGTTTTTTGTCCCAAGTCCCCAGTGATGGAATGCCTAAACAAATCAAATGCTCCTCAATATTTAAATAAATTACGATCGTAGTGGCGGGAGCTATTGATATATACCGCTGGAACTGGAAACTTTTCGAGTAAATAGGAACAATAAAATTTTTGTTATGCAGTTTCAAGTATGAGCATAGTCAGCGGAAATAACGGTACTAGTTATACTACTTTCGGAAAAATCGTGCAGCAGCCCTCAAGTGTTACTGTAGGTTATATGAAATAAAGTGCATTCTTCGGATATGTGAATGACATTCTGATGCTAGAAATGTTATCGAAAAATTCAGCCTCCGTAAACTAACAAACTATAAAGCATCTGCATCCAATGAGCGACAACTATAATTGTGACAAAAGTGTAGGTAATCTTGGTCTTTGATTTTCACACTAGCATAGAGTACCACGGTTTAACGATAAACTTGCATTATTTAACACGTTTGTTGCGATTGCCTGATTGGTGTAAAACTTCACTTTGTACGCATAGTCACTAGAAGGATCTGAAAAAATTACAGAACCTAACCTAAGTGACCCACCAGTGGGTCGCATCGCAACAAAAGTGTTAAAGTACTATATTACTTTTTTTAACTGTTTATTGCTTTATCTGGAAACGAAACGTAAGCTAAGGTTTCCAAAAGTAAATTGATGGCAGAAAATTGTTGATAGTTTTGAAATGATTATTTGAATCTTTACCAAAAATTGATTTTAAACTTAAAAGTTTCTTGAAATAGAATCCAGTGACGCTTGGTTTTGAGTCAACAAACTGTTAAATGAAGCATTTCACTGTGGTTGAAAAATAGGAAATACACAAATCATGGAGTTTGTCAATAAATTTCACCTTGAAAAATACAACAAAAGTACCATTAAATTGCGTAAATTTATATTTCACCAAAGTAATATTTAGATTAGTTTAATACTAATCAATTAATTCTTCAACAAATTGCCCCCACTGGAATATTATCTTCTTATGAAATGTTAGAAAACTGCATCTTCTTTTATTTCTGGTACATTAAACAACATGATGACCTAGTATGCAGTCTGATCAGAACATCATGCTATTGAAACTGTGATCTGGGCCATGCAAAACAATACTGTCAGGTTTCTTACTTCGTTTAAAGGTTGTAAATCTTTTACAACCAATGAAGTTGACATTATCAAGCCAAGCAGAATTAGCTTGATAATGCTGTGATCTTTAAGCAAAATATGAAGTGAAAGCAAAATATTAAAGTTAATTGGAACTTTAAGTAATGGTTGGTTGGTTGGTAGAACTGGAGCCCTCCAAAAAGGCTCCAAATAGGCTTCTGGCAAGTGTAGTGACACTCAGCCCACCAGCCTGGACTCCAGCAACTGCACTGCAGCTCAGATTCTTGTACTTTAAGTAATGAAACTAACAGAAACCTCGGAACCAAATGCCACCAAGGCAACATCTAAAATTTGTATCTAAAAAAAATTGCTGAAGTGTGAACAAGTATGAGTTATACGTTGTGTGTACACAATTAATTTTCCAAAACCGTTTTCATAATGCGTATAATGATAATCATATTTTCACCATTCAAAAATTATATTATTCATTATGATAGGAAAGTTAATTATATGCACCGGTAGTAAACAATGCATCGTTAACGTTTAGCATATTTAAAGCAAACGTTTGAACACAGTTACACAAATATACACACATAAACCACCAATAATCCTGCAATGCACGCTTATGGAAGACCTTCGAACAAATTTTTACCTTTGAGGAAGTGTGAAAATTTTGCCAACGGAAAGAACAGCGACTTGTGAGACGTGTTGCGAACTGTTAGCAGGTCAGGAAGCTTATGATAAATACCAGCATTAGATCTTCCTTATATACCTGTAACAACTACCTGACTACCTGCTGGAACAACCCCCATCCACCCCCTCGTGTTGACTATCTGGTTACCTGACCATGCTGCCGTGGAAATGTTTGTTTTTCGAAACCTGTTTAGATCTCACACC
>VCRD01007116.1:0-23004 GCA_006783055.1 Trinorchestia longiramus
TGGGGATGGAGGGTTAGGGTTGAGGGAGGCTTATATGAGGGGTAATATAGGGATGCAAGGCAGTCGCTGAGGCTGGAAAGGGTGTGGTGTTATTTCTGTCCAAAACTAAAAGTTATTTCTGTTGTGGTTATAGTATTATTGCGTATTGCGATGCTTTTGATGCTGAACGTTTGGTGGTGACAATTCTGCTATTAATTTGAAAGTAAGGGATTGTTCTTAATGCACTGTATTACATAATGCACCTACTCAGTTTTTATACCTATAATGATCCGAAATTCAAGTGTAACCTCTGTATGGGCTGGTCACGAAGGTATCGGCGCGGGTTTAAGTTGAAAGTAGCTGTAATAAGGCATTACCATTTGTTTGGTTGTAAAATAAAGGTATTTGTAGATGTGAAAGGTCGTGGTTTATTTGCCTTACTTTTTTTACGGTTGCTGCTGCTACATTTGCCTGTTGTACAGTATCTTCTTTCTTCGAATTAAGCTGCCAGGAATGGACTCACTCGTCACCGTGGTACGATGGTTATTGCATTTTATTCTTTTACGATGCTACAATGAAATTGATTGCTCTTCGGCTTACATTTAGGACTAAGGGCTTCTTGGGAAAAGTATGATTTTCGAACGTATCTCGATGCTGTCAATAAGATCACGTATCAGTATCTGTCGTAGTTGCGTCTCGAGGCACTGTAATGTTCCCCAGAAATGCCGAGTTATAGCTGCGGGAGACGGAGAAGCACCAGCAATGACTTTTTCTTACTACTTCAACTTCTGTTAATCAGACGTTATTTTTCATGTTAATTTTTATCTTTTTCCGGAATTGGCCATCGTTTCTTTTTGGTGAACTACTGCTTCAACAATTGTTACTTCTCTTGTATTCTTCCCTCTTTATATTTCCTGCAGAAGATCTCTATTTATCTGAGCAATACTTTTGACTTGGTACGAGTCCATTCCTCGCTATTTTTATAAAGATAATAATAACAATTCAAGCTAATTCAGTAACAATATCGTTACAATATAATTAAAATAAGATTAGGCAATGGTGCAGTGTCACTACAAAATTGCGAGAACACGTAAATGAGCATAATGAGAACAATAAGGATAGTAACAACAATAAAATTATAACCAATTTATACATTCTGTGAACGAGTTGTTGAATTAATAATTTGAAATGAATTACCTTTTGTTTATTCAATGTCAATGGTTGTAAGATTATGAACCTGACCACTAAATACATTAGTACAGATAGTGCTAACGAATGGGGGTAGGTGGTGAGCTAACCCTGGTGCAATGAAGACAACTGGTGTGTGTCCAGCAAAGAGAGGTTAACCATCCGTGTTTACGCCCTGGCGTCCTGCAATGGATATGTTTGAGCTGTGGTCCCGCCACATCATTCTTCTTTTAAGGCAAGATTAATTTCCCAAGAGCGGTGTTGAATAAAGTTCCTACTTGTTAATGGAGTCCTTCGTGCATGATTACATCTCTAAGAGCATTTTGGTTAACTCACCGCTGTGTCACTATGTCTTTTAGGCAAATTTCCTACCGCATAGCTTTTGTTAGTGAATCCGTTCCCTCAAATGAATATTGTTAACATTTGAGAGGGCTGTCTTGATGAATGCCTAGCTCTTTTAATCGGTTGGTGCAGATTTTATGCCTAAAATGAGGCCCTGTTAGCTCTTTCTTAGGGTTTATTTAACGTCTTTGTGGTCGATTCTGTGCCTTCCTTGTAAGGCATTTTGCTCCGTCATGATGATCATAGCTTTAGTGAGATTTAATTACTCATTTATTATTGTAGTTCATGTGTTTTATCACAATTATTTTTTCGTAGAGTCAAACTCAGTATCGGGCAGTGAAGTCACCTGAGGATGCCGGTCATCGGCGCTGATTCTAATCATTTGCGACGTTCAAGACATACCTTCTGAGGTCGATGATAATGATGGCTTCTTTTCTTCGAACTCTTGGTCGGAAATACTCGGTAAATTCCGGCCAACATTTGTGTAATTATTATAATTTCTTGGTCTATGCATCGCTCGTTATCGCATTTCTAAGGCTGTTTTTGTGTGTACGATTCGCTGGAAGCATTTTTATGCGGTCAATATTCGCGTTTGACGTGTAAAACCGTGCCATCTAATGTGGGCTGGAGAAATATTCTAATAGTTTTTACTAATTTTTATTTTTATGAAGAATTTGTTTGGGATTGGCGTATTAGTAGTTGGAACAACCTTGTACTTTTGTTACATGAAAGTAATTACACATGATGAAAATTATAGCATGTTATTAATTACAGCTTTTAAACATATTGTTACTTTGTAACTTATAAAACAATGTCGTGGCAACTTTATATTTTTGCTAATGTAACTGAAGGATTCGCCAGAAAAAGTTCTCAGAACTCATTGTTGAAAGAAAAACTTGCTAATGTACATATGAACGTATGTCAAAGTGGCCTTATAAAATCCACGGATATCAAGCCTAAAATTTCATTATTTTTACATTACCGCGAAAATTCTTCCTTTTAACTTTTTTACCTAGACCTTTTTAAATATTATCTTATATTTTTGCTTGTATGCTTCTTATTTTACCGCGTAAAACGCTTTACGTAACGTTGTATATCATTGTAGTCGCCAGAATTGTTTATCATCCATATGTTTGTCGTTAAATACACGTGTATGAACTAGTTACAGCTAAAGTCACATAAAAATAGCTACTGGTATTTTACCTCTATAAAGAAGAATGGCCACGATTTTGAAGAACAGTGCTTTCTTGAAGATAGGAAGGCTTCAGAATGTTCTTGCTCCCGAGGTCTTGTCATTACGTAGCATGAATACAAACTCGCTTCTGTTCCCTGGGTCTCGCATTGAATAAATCAGACGGCATGAGGAATCGAACGTTCATGTGAGTCGACAGCTCAGTTCGCATACTACGTTATGCTGCTATTTGATTACTGAAGTACTTAAGTAGTTTCTTTTGGAGTTTAAATGCTTGTGCTCAATAAACATTTGATTATCTTTGGATTGTCTGATAACGAGGTTTAGTCACTCTTCTAATCTACACGTGTATAATAGTTAAATCCATAATCAGAAGTACAGGGTATTTGATAAATGAAGACCTGAGTTTTAAAGATTCATGCTACTGCGTCCTGAATGTAAACGTTTGTGTTTGAATCTGATGCAAAAATGAGCCTCGGTCCTAAATAAGGAGAAATGAACGAATGTATCGCCATGACTTGAATGGAATGAGAAATCCTTCTAATAGAAGTAGCTCGCATGAGCAATCAAATTTTAGATTAAAGTTTACGTAGCCCTCATAACCGTGAAATTCTTGTTTCATATATTTGATCATAATTTAGCTTATTGAATTCAAGTGTTATTAACATATAGTCTACCATTTACAGAAGTTTCCTTAAGGTATGCTCATTTTTTATGCACTATTTTTAGGATTATTCGTATTTTTTCATGCCAGACTCGTGTTTTTCGCCCATTGTCCATTCTTTATTTGCAAATGCGCTTCTATTTCGCCTCTTCGTCACCTTCCAGGGATCCTCCCTCCCTCACATGCTCTCAGCGAATTCTGTAGTTCCTGGTTGTGTTTTCTGAGCCTGGTATGAACCTCATTTCTCATATTATACATTCAACGTAATTTATATCTTCATTTGCACAGGTTTCGAATTTCATAAATTTTGTCCTTTGTGGTATTCCGGTAAAAAAAGTCAGCACAATATAAATAAGTAAAAATTTCTATAACTTGAGTATGAGCAATGAATTTAACGTACATGCCCAGATGTTGGTTAATTAAAGCTTTTACAAGTCACTTTTCATAGTAATTACGTCGAGTTGATGTCGTGTACGTTTGTTGGTAGAAATAATCAAGGCCTGTGTTATCTTGATGTATTGCGTGTTTTGAACTTATAAAGTGATAAAATTATGTTTGAATGGGTGGTTTAGTACTGTTACATTAATCTTTGATTGCGGATTGATATGATATGTAAAAACGACAAGTTTTGTGAGTGACACCTGCATGTTGCCTGCTCCGAATAGCCTATTGAGTCGTGCTCTTAACATACAACTTCTGAACTTGTTTCAATTGAAAGTCGTGCTCCCAACATAAAAGTTTTGACGGACTCGTGTCTTCAATTTATGTTCCAGTTCTTAAGCCCAAACATGATGACACTAGCTGGAAAGAGTGCTCAGTCAAGGTTCCTGAACGAATGTTTTCAATTAAAGCTCTTGTTCTTCAGCCCAACACGGAGACAGTAACTGGAATGTATCCTCAATTTATGTTCCTGTTCTCGAGCCAAACATAAAGACACTAACTGGAAAGTACCCGCTGCTCTCGCCGGGCACCCGGTTGTTATAAGACCCCCTCTTCTGTCCCCCTCTGTTGGCCATGTGTAGGTTTAGTGGCCTGCAGCAAGGCCGTACAGTCCAGTCCTCCCGGCACTGCACAGACTACTTTTCTCCCCTGATCCTCCTCCCTCTCCTCTTCTCATGCCCTGCAGCCCCTCTCTCCACTACTCAAATTTTTTGTAAAATTTGGCTTACTTTTCCATTTCGCGCTCTACCGATGGATATTGTCGATTAGTTTGCGTTCTTTTCTGATTTATTAACTTTTCTGTTTAAATATTGCGTGTGTTGTCGATCTTCATATGGGTTTTAATTATATGTTCATTTTCTTGTACATGTAATTCTATCCTAACTTCTGGACGTGATACTTTTTCTTTCGTCTCTTGAACATGGTGTGGTCCTACTGCCATAACGGTGCAGATGTGGTGCTGCAGTATCAGCTTCTCCTGGACCGAATAGATCCTTGGTGCCCCACTGAGCACTCGTCACGTAGCCAAACTGCCTGTTGATGGACTTCATTATTCTTTTGATCGTCGTTGATGAGAGTCTGGCTTTCGAAAGCCGTTTTTGTTCTTGTGTTTGTGTTTCATCGCCTTAGTGCATGGCTTTTATTTGTACTTTCATTTCTTGAAATATCGCCAAAATCTTAATACTCTCTTTGGTAGAGAACTCGAATAAGTTTTATTGTGGTATATTGCCCAGAATTTTTATCTCTTCACATAATTGGATAGAAATTAACTGTTTATCAAATCAGAGTAGCATTTCAACCAACTTAAAAACACTGATTTTTCAATACAAACTTTAACTTCTACGAAGCAAGGTTAGAATATCATGGATAATCTTATTTGCTGACGAAAAATCTTAGTCTTGCCAGCCGAATCGTAAGCCTCGAGATTTAGTACTTGTTGTGAGTTGGGTGGCTGCCATGGAGAACGAAGCACCGTGTATTGAGGGGAGGATCTGTTTGGCTGTTGCTGCATTAAAGACGGGTGTTGTGGGGTAGGGCTGGGATCTCCCCCTGAAGGCCGCTGAAGGTCGTCGGTCGCAGCGTGGCGCAGCTGCCGCTCTGACGGTCATCGCCCTTTTCTAGCCCTGGTCTCTCAGGCTTGCGCGGTCAAAGTCATTTACCAGTCGTTGGAGTCTGACATTTGAGAATATCAGTCGTCTTACTCTGCGATATCTGTAACAAATTTATTTACTAAAAATATTTTGTCAGATTGTTTTCACGTCTGTTAGGGTCTATTTGGTGATGCTTGAGATTTTAATGTCTGCTCAGAGTTTCAGCTGAATATCAGATTGCTTACCTTGCCTGTTTTACCTCCCCAAAACCGCTATGAACTACCGATGTCATCTGGTTCGTATAAAGTGTTACGAGTTTGTATTTCTTTTGTATGATTTT
This sequence comes from Trinorchestia longiramus, assembly GCA_006783055.1. Taxonomy (NCBI): domain Eukaryota; kingdom Metazoa; phylum Arthropoda; class Malacostraca; order Amphipoda; family Talitridae; genus Trinorchestia; species Trinorchestia longiramus. The sequence goes on from VCRD01007116.1 coordinate 5,736, forward strand.
TCTTACTCCAAGAAATTAACTTGTATAAGGATTTAGTGAGCATTTGTCTCACTCATTTTTAGATTTATGAATAGTGAATTGTTTTAGTTTCATTTCGACCAACTACTCCTCCAGAGTCAGTTCTTTGTCATTACTCGTTGGCGTTTTTGACGCCAATTTTTTCCGCTTTGGTGTCTTCAAGAGGGTTCGCTGAAAGGTCCTTTAGTTTAGTGTATTTTGGAGGTCTTTGTGGTCTTTAGGGGACAGGGAAAATATCCGAAGACCTGACTTTCGAAAGAGACGCGGCAATTTTGTCAGTTCTGAAAGCAGGGTCGTTCCTCAGAAGCATCTATTTACTCGTTGCTAAGTCGTTTAGAACAATTATTGGGAATCTCTTTTTCCTTCCTATGGAGTAACTGATATTTTGACATCTTACGACGGTTCTGTGCCTCCTTCTGTCCATGACGGCTTATTACCTTTCCATACGATACTAAAAGTATAGCCAACGACTAGAAACTTTGTCTTAGAGCGTTCATCGAAAGAGGCAGAGTAACTATTCAATCAGGCCTCAAAAGTTTACTGAAATGGACCGAAACCTGGCGAATGAAGTTCAACATTGATAAATGTTTAGTGTTGCACGTTTGTACAAATGGCCTTCATTTCCAACACACGTTCCCCTGCTTCGATGGGTACCATCGAAGCAGGGGAACAACAAAGAAGTCTTTGTATCATTATCAGTGAAAATCTCAAACCTGACGGACAAGTGGAAAAAGCGTCAGAAATGCGAGGAGGATCCTTGGTTTCATTGCAAAAATTTTTGAATATAAGTCAAAGAATATAATATCACAGTTCTATAAAGAGCTGGTCTAGCCATGTCTGGAATTCGCAGTGCAACTGTGGTCGCCCACTCTACGAAGAGATATTAATATAATTAGAAAAATTCAGCGTAAAGCAACGGGAATGATTCCTGAACTCCCGCAATCTCAGCTACGCAAGGCGTCTTCTGCAGCTTGAGCTCATCTCCCTAGAACAAAGAAGGTTGCGAGGACAATTCATCAATACCTATGAGTATCTCAGCGGCTTAAATGATGTTATTCTAGAAGGGCTTTTTGACAGAGACGATAACGAACGAATCAGAAATAACGGCCATCTACTAATAATAAATAACTTTAAGACATCTCAGGTTCTAAACTTCATACCAATCAAAATTGCCCGAACCTGGAACCAGTTGTTTGAAATTATCGTTTGTACTGGCACTGTGAACTCATTCAAAAATCGTCTCGACAATTATTGGATAAGGAACCTTCCAGGACAATGAAGTACTGATTCTATGTCCTTCTTAACCTTAAGAATTTGAAAAACCATTGTACTAATGTCTATGTACTGTGTACTTGATTGGAAATAAAGTTGTTGGTTTTGTTTGTTTGTTGACTCCTGGACCCGTGCATGATTACCGTGCGTGTACGTGACTGAAATGTCTGTGCGTAATTGATGTCTTTACTTTAGACGCTATGGGACTAGGGTAACAACACAAGAATAGACCAAACGGTTCGTTTCTGTTCTAATTCTATTGTATTCTCTTCTGTTTTATTCTATTCTAAAGCTTTGTTCTCAGTTCTCTAGTTTTACTGTTAGAATTTTCATCAATGACAGCCTGCAATTCCTCAGAATTTAGTCCTTTGGAGCGTCTTTTCCTTGGTTCGTTCTTTAGACTGAAGTCAACCTGTTTGAAATGTGAAAACCACATTTTACAGGTTTTTCCGTTCAAAATAATATTTCCATTAGTGTCTTTGAAGAATCTTGCTGTTAAAATTACTGTATTGCACTTCTGAAATTCGTACAGTTAAATATGATGTACATATGTGTTCTTTACTTGCAGTGTACATTTGGGTTGACAATAATTATTTATTATAAACATGTTAACAAAATTCGAATGAAGAAACATTCTAGTGATTTAGATGGCTACACATACGTCGTTCATAAGTAAAGTTGGTGCAATGATGCCCCAAAATTATAACTCGAAAAATGAACAGAACTTTCGTTATAACCTGATAGATGTGATGGTTGACTGTTCGCAGCTTCAGGAAGTAGGGAGTTGCCTGCTAAATTTTTTGTTACGAGCAAAAACACTGTTGGGCTTCTTCGCTATTTACTTCTGTTTGACAACGCTTCATTTTGTTCCCAATTATATTTTGTGAAAATTGTTCTGCTTCTTCTTTTATTCAAATGGCTGGGAAATGAAATTGTCAGTTGTCTTGAGTTGATGCACCATCCTCATTCGTAATTGAAATTAGTCAATTTTTCCGTAAACTATTTATTTAAATTGTGGGAAAAAATCAGCAGTGTTTCAGTAAGATTAAGTTAAAAATTTCCAAGACTATTTATTTCAATAGTTGGAAAATGTATTTTTTCTGTGGGACATTATTTTTTAGGTCTTTTGAGTTCTCACTCATAAATAACTTGTCTAAATTGCATTTCTTGGAAATTTAGTGTGGACGCTTGAAGTAGACACGTACGGCCTTTAAAAACGTAATTTGTGGGAACCAGTGCGCTTACAACTGGAGGTTGATAGTCGACTTATATCTATCGTTACTTGCTTATCATTATTTTGAAGTGATACCACTTCAGATGCACGCCCCTATTTAGTCTGACAATTTCTTCAACAGTGTAGGATTCATATTATACCATTAATAATGGATAACTCTAAGGTTGCAACTTGTGGTCTCTTTTTGATTACTAGACTCGCTTCTTGCGTACGTGTTATTGTTCTCAGTACGCTGCCTAGGATCATTCTTCGACCAGCATTGCTGTTTTCCTCTGCGTTCCTATAAATCTTTACGACCGACCATCTGCATCATATATCTGCATTAGTCCTGAAGAGGCGTCACGGGCCGCCAGTGTCATGCTTAATTTTTCTATTATGCCGTTCTTGATGGATATTTTGTCTGAGAAAACTGTCGTTCCCTCAATGTACTCTACTGATAATGAATGCTATAATTATTTTCATCCGGTGCGACAGCAACGAAGAAATCATTCTTTTTGAACTCATTTATCTCTGTCTACTGCGAAATACGTTGACTCGTATCAGGTGGAAATTTAGTTGTTAGTGTCTCGCTACGATGACCTCCGTACCGCCTCTGTGGACGCTCTGTTTGAGCAGATGCGATGGCTAAGCTTGTAAGAGTATAATAATGCGACCAATTGTACGTACAAAACGCTATCACTTTTTACATTTCTATGTATAAACCCAGAACTAATGAGTCATTTTACGATTACACCGCTGTGGGGGACTAACACGTTGAAGCCTCTTCCTCATATTTCCCAAAAACGAATAACGTAAAATATATGGAATGAGCGGCGTATAGCCACTGACTTCCTCAACAGTGTTTTTGATTGAGTCAAGTTTTACTGGGAGTTTTATTTAATTCAAAACTACATAAATTTATACTCTTGTGGAAATAAACACGAGTTCCAATCTAAGTTCTAGAATAAATCCTAACTCGCAGTTTGCTTTCAGAGGCAGGATAGAATTAGTGCCACAGGGGAGAGGTACATACATATATTGCACCGCTGATCCCGCGGAAATGCCACTTCTGTACAACGTCTGTGCAGCGATTTACTGATCCGGTCTCTGTCGATTCACCTTGCCTGGTTTTCAGAAGGTCGTGTCCGAGCTCAGTTTTGATGAATTTATATTGAATTTTCTGTTAATGAAAAAGTTGAGACTATTAACAGCGTCTACCTTGTCGTTTGGTTTGTTAGGCATTTTTTCTCACAGATGCTAATTGAAAACAAATACTTAATGAGGTTTTTATTAATGTTCTCCGTTCAATTTCTCAAGTTTTTGACAGCATAGTGGAAGGTGGTAATTTCCATGCATTAGAATATTTTTTCTTAAAAATTAAGACAGCAAAAGCGTCCCACTGTTGGGGTAGGTGATTATTTTGTTCGTGTTTCTAGTAAAGTAGACGATTTTCTACACGTTATATTGATTCAATCGGCTTTGCCAGTGCTCTTGAAGTGTCCATCAAATCTGGTGCTGGCTTTCGTGATAATTGATTGATAGGATATCAAATGGAAGCAGTATCATTCTCCAAATTTGTAAAAGAGCATTTTGGGGCTTTTTGGAATATATTCTTACACTTTTCACTTCCAATATTTTCCTATTTGTAAGAGTTTTTTGTATTTTTCATTGAACGCACCGCTTAAAAGCTCTTTCATTGAAATCCTTTCTGATTTAGATCGCATTTTTATTTCTTTAATTATCGTTTTCTTAAAACTAAGTCTCGATTTTCAGGCTACAGGAGTAGCTTGAAAAATTGTGTTGCCGGCACTGATGTTAGCAGATAGTTTTTGCCTGTTGCATGTTGCGCTGGAGTCCGCAACTTGTTCTCATTCCCATGCAAATTGTAGTGTGTGTAGGGAAGCGTGAGAGGACTTCTCCTGCTTGCGTCCGCAAACAAGATAGAGCTCATGTGGATGAAGTTCATTATGTCGATACGTCGTACTGCTAAACAGGATGTTGAAGAGCCCTAATGCTGAAATGTATCCCTCATGCATCATACCAGTAGAGCGTTAGAACACTAACATTATTATGCATACGTGCATCATAACAGTGAAGCGCATACGCGCTTGGATTTGTGAAACTGGTAGGCTCCACGTCGTCGAGTCACTGGCTTGTTCTTCGGTGCCAAAAGTGCGTGCCGCAGTTGAAGTTTACTTTTTACTGGTCCCGATGACGTTCATTGTGTGTTTTTGATGAGCGACTAGATTTAGCGCGATAGTGCAGATCATCAGTGCATATAACTGGTCTCCTTGACATCGTCCTCTGATGAAGCCCGTCCTTGTACCGTCAATAAATATGACTGCATCTGCTGGGTCTCACTGCGTCGTATATTCAGAGTTCAGCAAAGCGTGGAGCTTTTTATGACGGCATACCCGCTTCTGCTAAGGACAAAATAATCGATGCATCACTGCTTGGTAGACCAGCGCTTTGCTATTTTTATTTGCTATTGTTTGATGGTCCTAAAATCTCGTAATTTCATCCTGGCTCAATCTTCACAACTGAATACGTATATGCACACGATAGTCAAAAATGCTTGCTGCTCTTCGTATTATAACAAAATGACCTGACATCCTCAGTTGGTCATTATCGGTATTCGTTTTAGCACGTTTGTATGCTCAAAAAAAGAACAGTATTGTAGTTTTTGTGTCGTGGCAATTTATATATAATTGGCGACTTGTAACTCTCGTTTTACGTTAGAAGTGGCGGCTGTGAGGGGTAGGTAGCGGGCGGTGTTCCAATACGGCCGCCGCTGCTGTGTGCCTCGTGACGCCCTTTGTGAGGCGTCCTTGCGTGACCTTGCGGCCGATGGCCTTGCCGTGCGAGGTCCTCACTTCACCTCTTCTCCCTCCTCGTCTTCCTCTTCCCTCCTTGTCTTCCTCTTCCCTCCCCATCACCCTTTTCTCACGCCACTGCTTCATAATATTATTTGGCGATCAACGCTATTTTTTCCATTGCACGTTTTTTCATCCTACCGTACTCTTAACAATACCGATGTTACATGAATTTTTCTTCAGAAACAATTATTTTCCTCAATTATAGATGGACCTAATTTTCCCTATTTTTTATAGAAATATTAATTGAATGTTCCGAATAAATTCATGGTACTAACTCATTTCGATTCAGGTTTTATGAAAGTTATGTTATTCTGAAGTTGGCAAAAGTGGGCTTTTGTATTGATAATCCGTTTTTTTCGTCACTTTATTTTTATTTTAATCATTTGATTTGTCTTATTATTGGTACGATGTCTAATTCTTGCGAGCTCGTCTAATTCTTGTATGTAAGCATGCAACACTCTATCGAACGTATTATGACATCCTTCTCGTTACACTCACCGTCAGTTGCTCCCTGAAGCACCAAGTTTAGCATCCAGTCCCCGCCCAGCGCACTCTGTTTTCGGGAGTGACCTCTCTTGAAGGTGCTTAAAAGAGCTCTTGAATTTGCTCACTATTGAGGACCAGTCCTGCATAGCATGCGTGTACATACATTCTCACACACACGTTCGTGTCGCCCCGAGCAACTCCGGCGTCCGGTTCTGTGGCTGCAACGCACGCCTCCTGCGCTCTGACTCATCACCTAAAGCATCGCCCGAAATAGAAAATACTACGGCTTTTGCGTGCGTTTTTATGACGTAATCAATTGGCTGCTGTGTTCAATGGTACTTATCTCAGGTCATCGCATATATAACGCTTAAAGAAATGGTGCAGCTTGTTTATTAATAATTGAAAGCTCCATTGTTTTGGTTGAACACATAGAGCGTATACATACATCCAAATATAATGCTTGGACGAGTGCACTTAAGCATGTTTTTTTAAGAACTTGTTATGAAGTTATACGCTTATATACGAATCAATTTTGTAATAAATTATAGAAGTCGTTCAATATCTTTATTTCCTGGGTTAGCTTTATCTCAGTGACTTGAAGTGTAGAGAGATTCTGTGGATTTAAGGAAGGCATAAAATTGCGGAAGTACCTTCACCTCTGAAATATATGTACAAATTTTCTACACAACATCCAATAGCTAACTAACAATTGTTAGCACTTTCCGTAACGTTATGCTTGTAGTGTGTTTTAATTCATGGTGTAACAAAACAATTTTTTGAGTATTTTGCGTGTTGGAGTCTGTCTTGAGTTACTTATGGCCTAAGCAACAGATCTTATTGTTGAGCATTTATAAGACAATACATATGAATTGTAAAACAAGACATCGACCAGAATAATCACAGCATAAGAGTAATTCATAATTGGACCCTGTGTTACCGCGTGAATATAGCATTGCATTTTCTTCAAGGTCGACATCACTAAACATTATTTTACCGGATTACTTTGTCTATTGTTTTGGGGGTTTGTGTGGGAATTTGCAATAGCTAAATTGTTTGAACGTTTCCAAAAAATATGTATTTAAGGTTTTACATGTTTGTGTACACATCGACCGGTGGCAAGCGTGTTGCATTACAATTGGGAACCGCAGGAACAACGATAACTGTGATGAAGTCTCCTCTTTCTTCATTTGATAGCAATTTTGTTTGTTATTGTTAATTCGTCTTCAAATTTCGGTCAGTTCATCATTGTAACGCGTCGATATCATTTAAATGAAGATGAATACATTAAAGGACTCAAACGTGTGGACACGATTTTAAGGTTACATGTTCTATGAGATTTCTATATTACTCTTAAACTATGGTCGAAGGAATTACTCCTACATTTAGTACAATCCTCTTGATAAACCGTGTAGTGGCGTTTTCCCTTACCTCATTAATAGTCATCCTAGATCGTGTTTTTAAATTTCTTTGCTTTAGTTCGCTTACTTGAAGGAGAATTTAAATTTTCAATTTTTTTCTTTTTTATTATCGTACCCAATAGCAATTTATGGGGTCGCTAGTATTTAAAAAAAATCTCCTTGACGTTTCAATTTGTGAACGTCACTTTGCTTCTCTAATTTACAGCTCATAGTCTCAATTGCGTACTCCTGCCACGTACGATGTTTATCAAGTACGCGCACAATTATCAGCCAGCGTATTAGCCGCCACGTACTGCCTCAGCTTGAAAACAAGTGCAATCTATTTTTTACGGGTATTTTAAACGTTTCATTTACAGTAGCTAAAGAATAGTCATTTTGAAAAGATCGTGACTTGAAAGAGAAGACTGAGGCCTCTGAAACCTCTGAAAGTGAGACCACTAATCTCACGAGCAATGGACGGGTGCAACCGCTTGCTAGTCGGTCGCCGTTTCCCTCATACAAGTCACGATCCTTGAAAACGACAATTTTTTAACTACTTTAATTGAAACGTTTCGTGTTTTTTGTGAGAACCAACTTCACTAATTATGGGTTGTTTTTATATCCTCCTGGGTTTTTTATTTTTCCTGATCCGTAAGAAAATGCATACTTGTTGTCACTGCACCGTGGAATTGTTTGTCTGAAGGAGTTATGCGATGGTTGAAAGCAAAAAAATCTTGCGCTTACGGTATTCTTTTATTCAGCTTGAGGTACATAAGCTCCTCCATTCTTCATGCGTGGTTTTATACAGGTCTGTTAATAGCTAAAGGAAATATCATGCATTACCAATTAATTACTGTGTTTTTTGTCATTTAAGCATGTTATCTGTGGACGACAGACTCATCTTGCTTGTCAATTTTTTGTTGTCTTCTCGTATAAGTTCTTCACTTATTTTTTGTTAATTCTGACAGTCTTTGGAGAAGCGGATGTTGTTATGCAGATGTAGAGTCGAAGCACTGTTCTCGGATGCATTACGAATATTACCTTATTCATAACGTACATGTAGTAGCTTAATTACATTTAAAACGTGTCTCATACAGATGAATGAACTGCCGGAACCCAGCCATTTCCTCTCGAGCGTAGGAAAGTTCTCAAGAGAAAATTAAAAAATTTAAGTAAATCATGGCCTTGATTCTATCATTTTATAAATACCGGCGTACTGTAAGCAATATAACGACCCGAAGCAAAAAGATAAGTAGTAATGTATACTCATTCATAAGTTATTGTATTCCTGACTAACAGATAAAATTAAACTAAATTAATTTAATCGGAAAATTTTCCGAATCTGCTTTGATGTTGTTGTGCCAAAGCATTCTGTTACTGAGGAAGGTTCCTGTAGAAACATTCGCAAAAAATTCAGAATTATGTGAAGCTTTTGCTGTTCGCATTAAATTGTAAACCTTTCGGTAGAAAATATCATTTACATTGGTACACTTAATTTTTTAAAGAAATACCAAAATATGCTCCTACTGAACATGTTTACTAATTTCGAGTTGTTAGTTTGGTAGAATAACAGAAATTAATTTGCATTCAATATGGAGCTGTGTATGGAATGGTACCAAATTCGAGCGTTTAGAGTGTACTGTCGCTTAAGAATTTTTTCTAATGTATCTCACTTAGAAAACATGTTAAACATTACGATACACGGCGTGAGTAGCACAAATAACATATTAGTGTAAATAGTAGAGCTTACATATGCATAAAAAGATTTTAATTCATGTTATATTTAGACAGGCTTGTGGTCATATCTGTTTATTGCCCACAGAATCGTTTTGTAAGAAAGGTGCTGTGTGTTAATTATTCAGGGGAAAGTCATGAACTCTTTGGAGTGAATGTCCATGCAGATGCGCTGAATCAGTTATCTTTCTGCCGATACAACTGAAATTGTAGGTTAATAAGCTACTTAATGCGTTTGGAGTAGAAAACTAGTTTATATAGAAGTAATACAATTAAATGTCTTAAGAATAGGCGTATCACTGGAATGAATGAGAAATTGAAAAGAAAATGGGTCGAGGGAATAATGATTTTTTGATAAGTTTAGGCAATGTATATCTTTAAATGGACGGACTGAGAAGGAAGTTGATCAGGACATATGTTGAACAAGTGTCAGCTTTTGAGAGCTTCACAAGGCGTATCAAAATTCGAGGTTCGAGAACTTGGTATGATTACGAAAGGAGTTTGAGAGTAACTCTTCGTTGTTCTAACCCGGTTGTTCTAAAGTTCTGTTACCCTTTTTTTCCAGAAATTTAGTGATCATTTACAATAGATTGGAATATTTCTTGCAATAGCTGAATAGTAAAGCTATCAATCTTATCTGAAAGTTATTAGTACTTCCATAACAATTAGTAGTATTAGCAATGGAGGCAAAGAGAATTGAAATCTCTGCTCTACTACGTGCGTCCCATGAGAAAAACAGACATTGCTAAGCGCCTTAATGTCAGTCGAATGACAGTGCACAGAGTTGCAAGTCGTTTGAGAGATGGTGAAATTTTCAAGGATCGTTCTCGTTTAGGTAGACCCCGAGTTGTGAAGACAGAGACCATTCGAAAAACATTCAAAAAGATCCAACGCTCAAAATGACTCATCTTGCCAGGAAAAAGAAGATATCTATCTCGACAGTGAGAAGGGCTGTTAAGATTGAAGAGTGAAAAAGCTTAAAACGTGTCAAAAAGTCTCTGCCAACGACTGCAATGAAGCAGAAGCATTTTGAGCGATGTAAACGCCTTATTAACGATCTGATAAATCATGGTAATCGAATTGTCATTTTTTCAGATAAGAAGACGTTCTCGGTCGATCCTCTTGTGATCAAGCAAAATGATCGCATTGTTAGCTTTGGTCAGGACATCTCTGAGTTACGGAACGTGTCTACAACCAAACATCCGGCCTTTGTGATGATACTTGAGTCGTGGCATCGAATGGAGAAAATATGCCTCCAGTGTGGTTCCCACGTGGCTACAGGCTAAACGCCTCTGCTTACAAAGATTGTCTTGTCACGAAAATCCTACCTTGGGTGAGAAAAATAACTAAAAATGCAAACTACGTATTCCGACAAGATGGTGCACCTGCACACACCGCAAAAGCTGTTCAAACTTTTTGCGGGGTTCAAACTTGAACTTTTGGCCCAAGGACTTTTGGCCGCCACAGTCGCCTGATCTGAACCCCCTCGACTACAGCGTCTGGACGCATATTGAGAGCAAAACTTATAAAGTTCCCCACAACAGTGTAGAGGAGTTGATGTCTTCCGTTAATTGTTCATGGGCCACAATGAGAAAAGATTACATCCGCAAAGTTTGCCAGAGTTTCCGCCCTTGTCTGAGCCGTGTCATTGCTGCTGAATGAGGTCAAATTGAAAAAGAGTATTATAATAATCCTAATAAATGTATGGAAAGCCGTATTTGTTTTCTTATTCCTATAAATCGTAATTTTGGAGACTTTTAAATAAAAATATCAAAGTGTAACAGAACTTTCGAACAACCCGGTATAATGCGTAGAAATAGACTGCGGTAGTAAAAAAAAACTTGTAGGTATATTTTAAGAGGTTATCTCGAATAGCATTGTTTGTTAGGGTGCTCATTGAGGAAATACAAATAACACCGATAATGTGAAATATCGATAAAGTAAATTTCGAGATGGAAAGTAGTTTGAATATGTTGAAAAAATGAATGAGACTGGTTGATTGAAAAGCTTACGAACAGAGTTCTGAGAAGAAAGAGTTAAAAAAATATTGATTGAAATCATTGGAAACGAAGAAAAATTGAGTGGTATAGGTCTGAAAAAATTAGCCCGAATTTGCGCTTGACAGTGGTGAGAATGCATGTGGACCATTTAGTTAACGACTCCGCCTTCAATGAGGCGAGGCTTCGCTGCTCTATTCTCTTGAGGAGCTCGGGAAATGGAGGGAGGAAGTGCTACTCAGGTTCAGCAACAGATAAGCTGGGGAAAACCGTGATTTCTATGTCATTGTCACCAGACGAGTTGCTTGCCCAAATGCATCGAGATAAATTGTCAGTGATAACGTAGTGAGTGGGTAAGATCTGATTCGTCTCCGGATACCGCACGAAATAGAGTGGGGCAGTTTTATACTGATATTTTACATTTGTTTACTAGTGAGTATGACGTTTTCATTCTTGCACTTCAGACACAAGTCTCGGTCAAGGATATCGTTCAGCCGCGCAGGAGCTCGCCTTGCTTCTCTCTCAAGAGATGTTCGGGCGTCTCGCTCAACGCGTGGCGGCCGTATTGCCTCAGAGCATTAATACCAATCCTGGCGTTTCACCTGACATATCCGGCACTTCTAACGATAACGTGACTATTTCATCTCCTCCCGATACGAGGACTGCTTTGGATACTTCTTCCGGGCTTCGGTCACTATGTCCCAGTTCACCGTATTCTGATCCAGCATTAGGACCTCGAGTCAGTCGTAGCCGGACCAATTCCTCCTGTGACCATGCAGACGCCAGTTCTCGCAGCTTCCATGACGCGGAGGCGCCACCAAGCGATCCGTTCGACGTAGCGAGCATGACGTGGTTGTTGGATGAAGCTGAGGAACCTGCGCCCCAACCTGAACAAAAACCTCGACTTCTGCTTCCAGCTGCAACTCATCTTGTGCCCGCACTCAAGGTCGGTTTTCCTCATTGGATTTCTAGAACTAAACTTTAGCAGGAGAAAAATATCACTAATAGCGGTAATAAGTTTAGTACAACTGCCTAATTTCTTTATAAGAGCCATCACAATTTTAGTGTTTTCTTTTAACCTATCTCATATGCTCTGATGCCTACTTACTCAAAATTTAATTTCAGTCTTACTAGTACTCGGGTGAAACTTAATTAGCTCTGCGAGTTGGGTCAAATTTACAATACCCGTATATCTTTAAGTAGTCCTTATAATGAGAGGACTATATGAGTTACAGAAGAAGATGCTTCTCAGTTCTTGCTTTCCAGAAGTCTAACTGAGAATTTTTACGTGAAGGCGTTCGATCTGAAAGCTCTTCAGGAGTTTGGCAGGAGTTTTTATGGATGGAGAAGTGTTGATGAACATAGACTTCTAGGAGTTCTGTCACTGTCCACGTATGTGCCTGCATGATCTCGAAGTCAGGTCGAGTTAGGATCAAGTGATGACGTTTTTGTATATGCTTCATATGTTTTTGTTATGATTCTATTTTCTTGACGAAAATTGTTTTCAAATATACTGTTCAAGGAGCGCTAGAGAAATTGTCGTAAAGTGGGCGTGAAAACCAATGTCTTTAGGAGGTAACTGTTGCGAGTTATATCAGAGTTGGCAAAAGTTAATTTATATTAATTTGGTGTTATGGCGTTTTCAATAGTTACTATTATTTCGATATGATTTTAATTACAAATCTTTCGTTTCCCTGCGATGTCCACTGCTACTGTTGAAAGGCCGTTCGATCGGTTGATTTAATCTGCGGTTCATCAATGTTTAAAGCCATGTATTTCGCACTTAAACTGCCTGCTTACGAAATTTCTGTTTTCTCCCTAAGGTTTGGTGCGATTGGCTGTTATATAACAGCTCCTTGTGGCATCCTCCTCCCAGCAACACTGACTACACATCCCAGTGAGTTACTCTTGCTTCACTGCAGCTGGCATTTAATTTTTCTACTGTTCTTTATACTTTAAACCATGGAATCAATTGGGCTTTACGATGGCATAAACCGTGGTATTTTTGAGACCTCGCGCATGTAGAATGTTAATGAAGGCTAACCGCCCATTTAGCTCCACACTTGCTATGAACCTGTTTTGCATTTATTTTTTACTGTGAGATGGTGATTTTCTCCTTTTGGTCCTTGTTCTTCAGCCCTTCTGGGTGGCCTAAGCATCTCACTAATGAAATCCTCATGTGAGTCTCTTTAATGCCGCTCTGTCTTTAGGACTTCGCCGTCTTTATGGTACTCTTTTGTTGTATTTGATAGATTTCTCTATTGTAGCAAAATTTTCGACTATTGAGCGCGAGTAAGTGGTAGTTTTGAATGAACTGATGGGAAGTATATTATTTAAAAACTTGGATTATGATTTCTATGTTCAGATTTCTGATAGAGCCTCTGAAAAGTACCTTGAATCCCTTACCGATGTTGCTCACGATTTCGAAGTGTTTTTAAACACTTTCTTTTGTAGTTATTGTTTAAACTGTGTATAATTATAAAATAAAGGGAATTAGTACGTCCTACTTTTTCTCTATGCTTATTCTTTCCCTTCATGCCGTTTTATTTCTCTCCGTACCCCTTCTTTTCCCCTCGTATCCTGCAGGTGGTTTGACAGCTGGTCGAGTGTGGCTGAATTAGCCACCATTCTGCACGGGATTGGCGAGGCTGATGTGCCCATCTTTACGGCCGCCGACGTAGCCACCGCTGACCGTCCTGCGGAGTTCCTCCCACTCGTGCTGGATGAGGACAAATTTCTGCGTGGCTATGACCCCCTCCTCCCAGCTCATAACCTGCCACCCATGTTGACTGACAACCCTGCAGCAATGGTTTGTATTTCACGTAAAAATATAGGCGTTTTTTGCTTTAGCACTGAGTGGCTCGCACATTAACGGGATTTGAAAATGGGAGACGTATTTTTTCACGGTGCTGTGATAAAATGGAGAATATTCTATAATTTGCTCTTTCTTAATGCGTTTTATGACCTTTCTTAATGTTTACAAGATTTCAATTTTATCTGATTCTAATTTATGGTTACAGAGAGAACGACAGTTTTTGATGTGTTTGTATTAGTATTACGATAATTATCAAACTAGATTAGTAAGTGCAAGACTTTCACGTCATGGAAGTGACTTTGGCTCTTTTGTTCAATCGTGTATTGTCCCAGAATTTTAACTTTGCTCGTTTTAAAGCAATGGTTTACATCATCTCCTGCTCCGATGCAAACGTGTGTTACCCATATTAACTAGTATATGTCAATAAAAGACTTTTAATCTTCGAAATTTGGACAAAAATAAAAGCACTGATTGTGTTTTTGATCAGGTGGAGTTCTTCATTATTCTATGATATGATCAGAAGGTAACCACTGGAATTCATAGTTGTGATCTACGAATATACTTGAGAATAAAATTGATGTCAAGCAAATTCTGTTATAGGTTCGTTTATAAATTTTATGTACTGGAATTTTTATTTTAGTCCTATGTTTATCAACACACCATGGTTAGTATTGTGTGTTATTTAGTGTACATGTCATTTGTCATAGATTCATGTAAGAATTTTTTCCAATGAAGAAATTGAAAGTGAGAAGTAGTTCATTTGCCAAGGTTAAAGTTCAAGCTTCTAGACTGTGCGTAACTAGTAGCCAAGTAGCAAGCTAGTTGACTGCAGCTTATGAAGGTGAGAAACTGACGTTCTGTTCTTCTCACACGATCTACCGTTGCGCTCCTCGTTATGTACTCATGCAGGCATGACGCCCGCTGTGTTTTGATGTTAGGTGCAGCCAATGATAGAATAGATTTACGTTTGTAATTTTCTAATGATTGTTTCGTTATTAATTACCTCGAATGTAGGCCCGGGCGTGCGACTGGGTACGCCTGCAGCAGCTCCAGACGGTCCTAGGTAAATTCTTGTGTGGGCTCGAACCCCCCGTGTTGAGGCTTCAGAAGACCCTACAAGGGGACGTTTTCATCCCTGCTATCTCGTCTCCAAGTTCCAGTCCTCCTCCAGAGATGCTGTTAACTGCAGCTGTGGTGAGAGCACTGTAGCTCTATTTCCTACCTGCGCCTCACGCGAATATCCACTAGGCTGAATTGTCTGTTTGTGCTGTCGCAAGATATTAACTAAAATGCTTATGACCACGCTTGTCCACAATGTTCAGAACGAGTGTCTTTTTTTTCTATCTACGAGTTAACAAGAAAATTTACTGGAAGAATAAGGAAAAAGAGGTTCTTGTAATAGGCACCTCGAGTGTCTATTTCAGCACTGGATTAATCTTGAACTATATTATTGAGAGTTGTCCGGAGGCAACAGTTGTTGCAGGTGCACTGTCGTTTGAATCGTTGCAATTGCTTTTTAACTGTTTTTTGAAGGAAATATGGATTGATTATTCAGTGTATCGATCATTTATAATATATTTTACGATCTTGTGTTAGTGGAAATAGCCTAATCCTTGCTTAATATTTCTGTATCTGTTGGTGGTCCTTCGAAACTTATAGTCTTTAGTGAGAACTCTGCAGGCATCGATGACGCTCTCCGATGTGGTTTCTAGCAGTTTTTTGCAAGCCTAATTCTCATTTAATGGAATTTTTAACTTTTTTTCAAATTATGAGCGATGAGAAATTAGTTCAAAAGGAGTTTTTTATCTAAACTTTGTTTCTTTAGTCTGGACTGCGTACTAGTACAGTCATTTACTACTGCAGAAGCGTGGCTCTGCAGTCAAGCCTGATAGCAAGGAATACTCTGATGACGACGAGGACTCCAGCGAGGAAGAGTTGGACCAGCTTGAGGAGAACACTCTCACTGGAGATGACTCCATGGCCAGCAACATTAATGCCACTCTGCGAATGCTGTGGCAGCGCAAGCATCAAGTGGATAAACTCAAGAAGCGTCTTGAGAGGAAGAAAGTGAGTTGATGTACTTTCGCATCGGTAACTAGTGTGTGAAACACTCATCTTCGATCATATACTTCAAAGAAATACATTTTGTGGGGCTTTCTTTATTCAGGGCGAATTTCACTAATTCACGTGTGCCATTAGTTTTTGTCGTTTCGCGAATTTTGTTTCTGTCGCATTTTACAGCTAAGTTGCTAGGTTTATGACTAACGTGCTGTGATAACTTATTAACGCTTTATGTTTGCAGGAGCGCAAATCACAAAGCGTAGGAGTGGAACTGGAGGTGCGGCCCCGCTACGTGGTGCCAGACACCAACTGTTTCATCACTCACCTGCAATACCTCACTTCCCTCGTCGCACAACCTTCTCCCTACACCCTTCTCGTGCCCCTTGTTGGTACGCTCGTTAACGTATTTTTTCGATGCAATATGGTTTTATTGGTATATATTTTGCCAATTTTTTATGACTTCTTTACTTTAATTATTGAATTCGAATTTATTTATCGATTGTTTGATTTAAAAAAAAAATTTGTATGGTTGTACTTTCTCGTCTCAGAAAGAATATTTAACACTTGTCTTTTGAAGTTTGAGTTTTTTTGATATCCTGTTCTTAAAAAATTTGATAAAACGTGTTTTGCTGGATAAAAATATTTGGAACAGAAATCGTTCGTACCTTGAAATTGTTCGTGTACGTTTATATAAACTTCCTTCATTTTTTCGTGTTAATAATGTTTGGGACCTGTTCCAAAGATGTTCTTTCAATTTTATCAGGGTCAAAGCCGTTGTGACTGTTATGGTACCAAAATATCGGATTTATGAATTGAATAAAAAAAGGCTCTGCGCGGTTCATCTTCTGACCGTACTAGACTAGAAACTCACTCCGGGTGTCTGAACTGGCTAGTCTTACGTTAACGTGCCCTTGATATGAGTTTTCATAATAGTTACATTTGGTGCAATTTTGTTACTTTTTACTTATTTAAGTCAAATTCGTTTGTGAAATAGCGTTCAATTGCTCCTAGTATGTTTTAAGTTTATCTTGTGTAAGCGAGTTCTGAAATTGAGTTAAAGGTGAAACAATCATAGTCGTTATTTCTTCATGGCGACTTAATTGACTCTGAAATCCGAAAACGAATATTTATTTCGTAATTTTTCATTGGAGGTAAAATGAAGGGAAGGCATCGCTGTCGGACCCCTTCCTCCTAAACACAGGAAGTCGAGAACCTCGACCATGCGTATCACTATGTTCATGTTAATTATACAAATCTGGCAGTGGTGCGAGAGTTGGAGGGTCTGTCACGTGGTGGAGATTGCCCTCTGTCCTTGGAGGAGGTGGGAGAGGTTGTAGAGGGCGTCCCCCGTGCTGAATGGGCTCGACTAGCCCGGGAATTCGTGCGGTCCCGTAAACACA
>VCRD01007117.1:800-16771 GCA_006783055.1 Trinorchestia longiramus
AACCTCAAAAGCAGCCCATTTATGTAAGACTCAACCTCAAAAGCAGCCCATATATGTAAGACTCAACCTCAAAAGCAGCCCATATATGTAAGAATCAACCTCAAAAGCAGCCCATATATGTAAGACTCAACCTCAAAAGTAGCCCATATATGACATGAGGCTACACATTCCAGGGTAAGATAAGAGAGCTGAGCGATGATCCCTGAAAAGAAAGCATCGTGCTAAACGATGGCAGAAATGCTCCAGTTTTGCCAGCACCCGCATTCTGGCGGTGCTGCAATTACGCAGTGATGGATCACCCCCCAAAGAAATATTTGGCGGCCACTAGTGTGCAGAAGCTTAAATGTAACACTTCTCCGCCAATATTGACAAAATGTTTCATAAGCAAGAAGTTGTTTGCAGTTCCGCAGCCTAGAAAATGAAAGTTAGGGATTGGAGCTTGGACTTTTTGCAGTGAGGAAATAATAATAGAATTTAATAGGCAAATTTCTTCACCTCGGGATTTGTGAGGAAAATATGGTAGTGTATACCAGTTAGCAGGGCTTGCGCTGCATATTACTACTGTACCTGTACTTCCTTCTCACTGGGCATCTGCAAATACACGCACTACTGACGAGGCTCAGTCATCCTGCGAAGGCGGAATAGAATAAGACAATAAAAACGAGTCGTTTGGCCCATTCTTGAGTTGATACTCAAGTCTCATGCCGTAAGTTCTAGAATTCCCTGATGCAAATTCTACTACAAATTTTTCAGTAACATCCCCCCACTTGTTTTCGTTCTGCTTGATAGAATCACTTGCATGGGTGTATTTACTGGAATCAGTTAGTCGTTAAATCGAAGCAGATTGGACTCAGAAACGGCATTCAACTGCATCGAGTCAGATCTGAACTTACACCAGTTTGCTCACTCACTCATGGGCTTATGCAAGCCCAGCATGAATTGCAGTTACTTTCAGAAAATATTTTTGCATAAGCAACAGATGTCTTTTGATGACATCTTAATGAAGCATCCTCCTTACCCCCTGACATCTCTGCTTTTGATTTTTGCTTATATTCGAAGCTTTTGAAACGCAATAATAATGAATACTGAACAATGGTCGAAGTATTTTACCAGTTTAAATAGAAAAAGTTTAATCATTTATCAAAATCGCATATATTATAATAAGAATGGTACGTTAGTGAATAATCGTCGCTCAACGCTGCTCATATTTCGATTTTGAGAATAAATTGTTATTCATTTTACCATGATTTGCGTCAAAAAGTTAGCACTATGGCTTGAAAAAATGCAACGCAGTTTTTGACTGCTCTAGAGGAATAAATATTTATTTTTTATTTGTTCGTTTTAACTGAGGTGCGTTGTTCCATAACCTGGCAAACGCAGCTTCCCGATAACATGAAGTCGAATTAAAACAATCCTTCTTATTTTAAAATACACTGGTTCCCGTGCACTGTTTCCCTTCATATAATTTTCAAGACAGATAGAAGAATATTATAGCTTACGGTCCTTATTTTGTTCGGAAACTTAAATTAATCACGAGCATTTGAATACGAGGCTGTGAGTTCAAAACTCGATAGAACTCGAAAAAAGTGTTTATAGTTCATACCTTTCATGAAATTATGTTTTAACTTCTTAGATAAAATTTTTGATTGTGTTTTCATTTTCATCAGCGATGAAATAAAGAATGAAGAGAACACAAAAATGAATCTAAACTTTTCCAGAATTCCAAAAGTTCAAAGTTTGATCCAAGCTCAGGAAAAAAGCTCATAAACATGCCAGTCAATGGCTTAAAAGTTGAGTCAAAGTTTCCTTAAAGAAGCTAAGCATCGCTTGTGCCGCATTAATTAAATATGGTCTTAAAGGTTGCGACTTTTTAGAACTGAAGTCGCATTTTGTGAGGAAAAGATTTCAAATATCGGCAAATCGGCGGAGATTCTGTTCCTGTTTTGCCACCCTGTATGATTCATGGCTCCTGTGGGCTTTAAAAGCAACTGACGGATCAGTAAAGTTGAGCATCTGGAGTTCAGATGAGGTCGACTTGCTAAATCTTTTATCTTCTTCTTACGGCAACATTCGCCAAGTGAATCTGTGACAGAAGCAAGCCGCTGCCAGTACATTTTTCTTGCACTACAATGTTGTGTTTTTTTTCGGTGTCGTCTGCCTGCTATCTGTGGAAAAGTATAATACTAGAATGCAGTATTTTGTTCAGTTTTTTTTTGACAGGGAGAATCTCTTTAGCCTGTAAAAAATGTGTGAATGCAGTTTAAGAGATTTAAGCACACTTCTTAGACTCGACTCTCTTACAACCTTTATCACGGCAGATAAACTAACAGTAAGCAAGGATACGATCGCTTTATTGCAGTTTTAAAGCACTAGCAAAGACAGATATGTACTTCAATCATCGCTTCAACGGCGGTCGTAAAAAAGATGTAATTTTCAACTTGAATTGTAGAAGTAAACCTTTAATTTTTCAGGACGATGTGGTATGAAACTGGTCAATTTTGGGGTTTGGAAAATTTTGCGCGTTCTAAAGTTTTCATAAAAACCGTTATCGAATACGATCAACATAAGTGTTACTTGTGAGTAGAAAATTGCGACGTAACTCTATTTCATTGACCAATTTTCTGGGAGTTGCAGCACGAATTGTGCAACGTAACAAAGAGCCGCAAAATATAAAAAGCGTCCGTCCAGATTTGAAGACATCAAAATAAAACGAACTCCTGTATTGATCATGCCGTTGAATAGCAGGCAACATCAAAGCAGCCTCTGCATATATCAAACCACTGAAAACAGGAAAAGAAACAGCCTCCGTGTAGATCTTGTCACTGAAGACACAAAATGTAAGTAGTTTCCTTGTAGATCATACCATTGAAAACACACAAAATATAAGTAGTTTCCTTACATACCATGCCATTGAAAACGCAAAATATAGGGAATTTTCTTATAGATCATGCGATTGAAGACAAACAAAATAAAAGTGGTTTCTTCACATATAGATCATGCCATGGAAGACACACAATATAAGTAGTTTTCTTATAGATCATGTCATGGAAAACACAATATTAGTAGTTTCCTTATAGATCATGCCATGGAAGACACAAAATATAAGAAGTTTCCTTACAGATCATGTCATTGAAGACACACAAAATATAAGTCGTTTTCTTATAGATCATGCCACTGAAGATATACAAAATAGAAGTAGCCTCCATATAGATCACAGCATTGAAAACATACAAAATAGAAGTAGCCTCCATATAGATCACACCATTGAAAACATACAAAATAGAAGTAGCCTCCATATAGATCACACCATTGAAAACATACAAAATAGAAGTAGCCTCCATATAGATCACATCATTGAAAACATACAAAATAGAAGTAGCCTCCATATAGATCACACCATTGAAAACATACAAAATAGTAGTAGCTCCCATATAGATCACACCATTGAACAGCACCCAAAAAGCCTACAGAATAAATGACAACATGAAGGCTATCCACGAGGCTGGCCCTGAGGAGCATCAATATTCCAGTGGTGGAAGTCAGCGTCGCGTGTACATCCAATATTAAGTCGTCAAGAGACGTTGCTCAGTAGCCACTTCCCTGCGATGCCTCGCCTCTCTTTCCAGTGCTCCTGTTGCGTACGCATGTGTTGATCGCAGACAAATTTGTAGGCCATGTCAACGAATAGAGCGAGTCATCACCTAGGTTCACAGCAACCCTTGAACTACCAAAAGAACACTGATGTCCACTTTTGAAAAAGTGTGATAAAACAAAGCCTAAGGTGTTTATGAAGCCAACACTGCACTCAACAGTTACAGAACTCTGAGAACATGTTACGGTTCTTCTTCTTTAGATGCTGCCAGCAGTGTGATCAGCCAGTGAACAGCGCGTGCTTTTGTTGCATTTCTCTCTTCGGGAAATAATGTGGCTGCCAAAGTTAAAGAACACACCGCGTTTCTTCTGCATTCGATTCAGCAAAACGATGAGGAGTACGAGTACCTTTATAAAAAGAAGAGAAGGCAATCTGAAGGAAATTATGCAATAGCGTACAGAGAACCCGAAGTTATTTGAGTTCGTGAACCCATAATTTGACGTACAGTACAGTATACTTGAATCTGAACAGTGTGCACCTTTACTGAGAAGGTTTTAACTAGTGAAGTTTATATCAGAAGGCAGTAGGCTCAAAGAATATACTTTTCACTCACCCAACGCCTATCAGGGGAGAAATTTATATTTTTAACGCCTTCGAACGGAGGAGGTTCATGTTTCCCTACTGGTTTGAAGGTAAGAAATTCACAGTTCCCAACGATTTCAAAGGGAGGAAATTGACATTTCCCAAAGGTTTTGCAGGGAGGAAATTCACGTCTCCAACAATTCTGTATTTTGCCTAGTCTTTGTAGATGTGATATTTCATACACACCAATAAGACGGCTATTTCTGAGACCAGATGCAATGAAACTTAACGTAATCAAAATATTTTCCGGACGTTCATGACATTAAACCTCATTCACAAAAACTGCAACTGAGCCTGTAGCTGCAATCGTGCAATTGGGCTTCTGTGGGAGTTTTAAAATCTTGCGTTGCGACTCAGCAATTGGAATACTGCAGGAAAAGCAATTTTTAGGAAGCGAAAATGAAACTCAATCCCACGAGCTTCATTTGTGCCGGTGATGCCGCACAGGACGACTTTCAAGTTCTGCTTGACGCGCTGAACTTGTTGGATTTATTAGGCTGTAACGAAAGTTCTGCCCAAATTTTGAGTTATAACTTTAGGGCATCCGTATATCAATTTAAACTATGAATGATACACGCATGTGTAGCCCTCTAAATTACTAAAATAATGTTTCTTTTTTCAATTTTATTTAGAATTATTAAAGTAAATAAGTATGCGTATCGGTGGCCTAAATGTACACTCCAAGTAAAGAACACGTTAGACATATTTTACGGTATGAATTTCAGAAGGGCAATACAGCGGCTCCAGCAGCAAGATCCCTCAAAAGCACTTATGGAAATAATGTGGTGAATGAAAAAAACACGTAGAAGATAATTTTCACCTTTCAAAAAAGAAGGCTTTAGTTTAAAGAACGAACTAAGAAAAGGATGCACCAAAGGATTCAATTAAGGTCATCTGTAGTTCCTATGATGTCTGTAGTTCCTGTAGTATCTGTATAGTCTGTAGATCCTCTAGCATCTATAGTCTGCAGTTCCTATATAGTCTGCAGTTCCTGTAGTGTCTGTATAGTCTGCAGTTCCTGTAGTGTCTATACAGTCTGCAGTTCCTGTAGTGTTTGTATAGTCTGCAGTTCCTGTAGTGTCTGTATAGTGTGCAGTTCCTGTAGTGTCTGTATAGTGTGCAGTTCCTGTAGTGTCTGTATAGTCTGCAGTTCCTGTAGTGTCTGTATAGTCTGCAGTTCCTGTAGTGTCTGTATAGTCTGCAGTTCCTGTAGTGTCTGTATAGTGTGCAGTTCCTGTAGTGTCTGTATAGTCTGCAGTTCCTGTAGTGTCTGTATAGTCTGCAGTTCCTGTAGTGTCTGTATAGTCTGCAATTCCTGTAGTGTCTATACAGTCTGTAGTTCCTGTAGCATCTGTATAGTCTGCAGTTCCTGTAGCGTCTGTATAGTCTGCAGTTCCTGTAGTGTCTGTATAGTCTGCAATTCCTGTAGTGTCTGTATAGTCTGCAATTCGTATAGTGTCTGTATAGTCTGCAGTTCCTGTAGTGTCTGTATAGTCTGCAGTTCCTGTAGTGTCTGTATAGTCTGCAGTGACGCTAGGAAGAAGACACAGGCCCGTCATGTCTTCATCAAGTCTACCAAGCATCTACAGGAAACAGAAACAAACTGCCTCCCATCGAGCGGTCTGTAGGGACACCGCTGACGTGGTGGAGGTAATGTTCCAGTGCAAGAGAAAATTAATTGGATCAACGGCAAACATGAAAATTCCACTATATAATAATACAGAGTTTGTTGCTTGCTTGGTCCGTGTCTCTGTAACGCCCTTAAGGATTTAGATAGGAGGAAATTCGGTAGGGTATACATGTATTGTAAGCATTGTATTGTGGATACCAAAGGCACATCCTTCAATGTGGAAACTCCTTCGCAAAGCTCACGTCCACTGGCAAATCAAACGAAAAAAATCAGTAAAAAACACGTGAATTTTCACGTGTGGGTCTACTAGTCAGCGTTTTATGAGAAGCTTGTCTTCGTCACGTTTCTAACAGACGTAGTGGACGTTAAGTTGAAGCTTTAGTGTTTATAATAAATACTTGTATAAATACCATACACAAAAGAGTATTTTATGAGGAGTTGGTCTACTTGCAACATTTCTGCTAGCGTTGATTCATCTTGTGTTCAGACATTGTTGGAAAAAATTCTGCTCTAGTTCCTCAAGGAGACAATGGTCAGAGAAAGACGTACTGCAAAATCATTCATTCAATATGCTTTCCAGACACGTGCAGTTTATTAAGACCAGACAAGTAGAGCCACATGTGAAAAAAATTCACATGGTTTTTATTGATTTTTTTTCGTTTGATTTGCCAGTGGACGCGGGCTTTGCGAAGGAGTTTCCACATTGAAGGATGGGCCTTTGGTATCCACAATACAATGCTTACAATACATGTATACCCAACCGAATTTCCTCCTATCTAAATCCTTAAGAGCATGACAAAAAGACGGACCAAGCAAGCAAGCAAGCAAGCAAGCAAGCAAGCAAGCAACAAACTGTGTATATTATTATACAGTGAGATGACTGTGAAGGCTAGTGAAAGTATTCAGCGTTATTTACAGGGCTATTGTGTTTTTTGTCTTCAGTAAGCATTATTTATGATAGCATGACCATCTGAGAGACGGCATTCATCATCAAAGAAACGATACACGATTTACGAGTTAGAGGCCATCAGTAGTAGAACGGTAAATAAATTGTAATATTTATAATGAAAATGAGGTGTTTCAATGAAAAATACCACCATAATCTTAGTACCTACACCTTTCCCTTCATATGCGTTCATCTGTCATGAACCTCAGTTACACTAACCTCACATAAAACTGACGCTATCCTGCGTGATATTTACAGAGATAGAAATTAGGATCGAGCTCCGACGAAGTCTTAAAAAGTCAATTGAAGTTGGTGTTCGAGCGAATGTTTGTTTTCGAACACGTGTAAAGCGAATTAATCGGGTTGGTCGTAGCAGGAAGTTGAGAGCGATTAATAGAGCAAACTTTTAAGTGGAGCGGCGATTTACGAAAAACTTGGCTAGTGTAGCAGTTAGAGAGAGTCCCCGAATAGAAAAAAGATTTGATAGACATTTCTGAAGAAAGGGAAACTTGCCGCAACGGCCGCTCTTCAGTTCCAACAAAGAACGTGGGACCGATTGTAGGACCAGGACATTTTCCCGTCCATGGTTGGAGAGGACCTTTCTTTGTGCGATTGTTTTGGGCGTAAAAGGAGGATGGTTTCTTCGTCAGTTTTCGAGAGGGAGAATTAGAGTGTAAAATAAGTGATCTTTTGGAAGGTTTAGCAGGAAATTATGCTTAACAAGGTGCGTGACTAAATACGTTTAACGAACTAAATGTACGTGATTTAAATAACCTACTTGCTTATCAATATGTCAACTTGAATTTGAAAAATTAAATAAATATATATAGTCTCTTCAGTGACATTCAGTCGAAAGCGTACACATTAAAAGTTTTTCTCGATTTCAAATTTCTTTCTACTGGTAAACGTTTCAAAAGAGACTCCTGCACTAATAGGAAGTAAGAGGTTTATATCTTCTGTGCATGCATCAATAAGGATTTTCAAAACTTGCGAGAACTAGACATGAAAATATCACGTTGCATTTGTCGATTCAATGCTTTTATTTTGTCGAGGAAATATTCATATTTCGAAAACTTTTTGTCACCATCTTTGTATTGTGATATTGGTTGTAATGTTAATGTTTTCCACAGTGCAATTAAGTCGGGACATTTTGAAACGTGTTTATTGTTGCTCAGAAAAAAAGAATATTTGATAGAGAAAAGGAAAAATACCTAAATACTAAGCTCAGAGTACTGGAATATATTTCAAATGTACGTGAAATTTTATTTAAATTGAAACTTGTGGATCTCAAGCTACCAGCATCTTCTGAACGAATGGAAAGTCACGTAAGAGGGAAAAAAAGTTAATGTTGATGGAGGGAATTTAATAGCATTTGAATTTTAAGAGGCAAGATTTCTCACAAAAGATTTCTTAGAGCAATTAACTACGAAATGATACATTTACGGCGAATTCTCGAGTGATCCATGGGAATGGAGTTCCTGCAAGATCTCCGGAAGTGATCTCACAGAACTCCGGAAGTGATCTCACAGAACTCCGGAAGTGATCTCACAGAACTCCGGAAGTGATCTCACAGAACTCCGGAAGTGATCTCACAGAACTCCGGAAATGATCTCACAGAACTCCGGAAGTGATCTCACAGAACTTCGGAAATGATCTCACAGAACTCCGGAAATGATCTCACAGAACTCCGGAAATGATCTCACAGAACTCCGGAAGTGATCTCACAGAACTCCGGAAGTGATCTCACAGAACTCCGGAAATGATCTCACAGAACTTCGGAAATGATCTCACAGAACTCCGGAAGCGATCTCACAGAACTCCGGAAGTGATCTCACAGAACTCCGGAAATGATCTCACAGAACTCGGAAAGTCATCTTATGCAAAAGGGACTTCATGGGCAATCTCACTTAGTAGGATTCTGCGGGAATCTGTAAGATTTGTTCTGATCTGAGCACAAATTTGCTTGGCAATTTCAAGAAATGAAATCTCATGTAGTCTCTTGAGAAGGTAGTCTAGGGCAATCACTAGGACGGAAGTCTGTAGTGTAGTCGCTGGAATTATACTTTGCTATCAGTCTACACGGAGAAAACTGAGTGTAGTTGCTGGAATTATACTTTGCTATCAGTCTACACGGAGAAAACTGAGTGTAGTCGCTGGAATTGGAGTTCTACAACATTCACGAAGACATACTTAATAAGGAAAATATTTGATAGAGGTCTTCACGAATAGAACAATTTGTGAGTAATATTTGAATCAGAAAATATCGTAATTTGATAGGGAAAGTGTTATGGTAAGGGGCTTTAGGATGACCTCTACAACCTCATTACCTTTACGAATAAACTAGACTGCCTTAAAAACTTAGGAAATTTTATTTTATGGTGATCGATTGAAAAAACTTGAAAAATTTCGATATTTTCATATCTTTTCATGAGCATTTATTAAAAATTTTAGTGCTGCAATTTAGATGAAGTCGAGGGTAACATAAATGAAAAACTAAATATTTTCGATTCTGCAGTCACTTCAAGAAACAAATTTTCAAAACTTTTGTAATCAAACAGTACTAGAATCTCATGAATTTTACAAACATTTCTCAGGATGAACTTCTGCAGGCATTTCTGAGAATGAAGGTCCGGAGCATTTCTCTAGATGGAATTCACAAGATGGAATAGAGCTATTTCCAGGAGCGTAATTCTGGAGCTACTTCCAGGATGGAATTCTAGATGAAGTTCCGGGGCCTCGAAGAGCCATCAGCGTGTCCGGAACAAGTTGCCAGTGAGCTACTTGAAGAGATTACCAAAGCCTTCGAAAGTTTGATCTTCTTCGCAAATCGAACAACTCTTCAGACATCCCTGCGCCAAGTCTTCTTTGTGTAAGCCATGTCGTGAGTCGTCGAAAAAACGGCTTCTAAATTAGGAGGAGTAACTGCCACTGAACAAGATTGCTTACTTCAGCTGCGTGCAGATTGATGTCAAACATAGGAGAAATTCGTCCACTTTTACCATGCACTTTTAGATGCCATGGTGTTAGATTGTTAAAGGATCGAGTGGATGACGTTAGATGATTATTAGTGCAAGTCCGTGAACAATGAAAACAGACATTTCTTGGAGATAATAGTTTAGACGTGTTAATAGGCACAATTTGGTTATAGCGGATGCACCGATGTTGTAGTGCGAGCTTAATAGAATAGAATAAGGCTATAGGAACGAACCTTCGGGCCCATTCTTGGGTCGGATAATTATTTCGGTAATCATTCGGTTGATTTACCCAAAAACACAGAAATACTGATGTAAATTTTTGGGAATTGACCAACATTAATATGAATTTTAGTAGGATGGCACTGTTGTTGACAAAGCCCTCTCAGTTAACTTAATGAATTACGAAATAATAAAGTCTTTAAATCTCCGTTAAATTGAACAATCACACAGAATTAACTTGGATGCAAACCAAATAAAAATTGGAACGAAGAGCACAAAGAATTTGCCCCACTATATATCCTCTCTACCGACTTCACACAACACTGATTCTTTATAAAAGTTTGCGTATTTCATTATGTATTTCTGAGACAATCATGACTGTTTTACACGAGGTTACACCAGAAGTTCAGACGTGCAAACCAATACGACGTCTACTATTAAATTCTTATCTCGCAGAGAGTTAATTCATTCAATCTTCTTCATCCTAGTATGATAGTACAGGGTGTCCATAAAATCGCTTTACCATTTCAAAAAATTATTACAAATGCAATTAATTAGATATTTATTCAGATTTGTTCTATTGCATTCAGTGTTTATTAAAGTTTATAATCATTTTATGCATTTGTGTATTTCAAGGATCCTGTTTGCGAAAAAGGTGCTGTTGGGAGTTTATGAGAGACTTTTATAAGAGACTTTATGGACACCCTGCATTTTAAACCAGTGTTGATACAAACTGACTGTTGAACTCGTTATTTTCAGACCATGATCTTTCTGCAGCCGTGCACCCCCACACAAGAACTCCGATATGATTTACAAATGATATACCAGACGGCATATGAACACAGACCATACGACACAGAGGTTTGATGGTTCGTAAGAAATGCATGCTTAAAATTACTCATAAAAATCTAGTTCAGGCTGGGTAGGCTTTTACCCACATATATATCATCTATACATATATAGTCCTAAAGCAGCAAAAAAATTCTTATATGTACAAGTATTTCTATCAGAAAGACCTCAAAAATTTAGGAAATTTTAGAAGTACTAAATGTATTTTACTTCTGTATTTTTATCATACATTTCACCAAATTATTGAATTAAAACAATTATTCAGCATAAAAAATTATTTCCTATTTCTTTAATGCGAGGATGATGCACTAATCAAATTTTCGATGCAAATTGATTGTTCTTTTTTACACAGAATATCCAACAGAGACTGAAAAAATAGCAAGAAGTTTCGTCACAGTTCTTGAGTTCGAAAGCTAAAAGTTAACTCACTGATGTTGTCGTTGTATTGAAACACTAGATAAAATAGAGTATAAAATGCATTGTTTATTTAAATTTTCTGCAGTTTGTGGTGTATACCCAGTTTTTTCTTTAATTACATGGTAAAAGAATAGAATTGAATTGAGTATGGCAACAGGAACGAGGAGCTCGGTGAGTTCTTGGGCTGCTGGTGAAGTCCCATACTGTCCAAAGTCAAGACATCAATCACGCTCATGCACCTGAATTACACACAGATATTTCAGTCACGTATAAATACCTTAGTTCCACACAGGCATTTCAGTCACGCATGCGTACTGCTATCACACAAAGGCCCCAAAAGTTAAGGTATGAAACCATGGAGTGTAAAATATGATACATGATGCGACTGTAACTTTTTTGCAGGGTATACTTTATTTTACATAAAAGGCGTAGGTCTTTGATGCGCAACACATGACTTAAAATCTTTTGATAAACTCGTGCACGTCTTCCTCCATTCTCGTCTTTAAAGATTGCATTTACTTGTTACTTTTTGTCTTATAATGTTGCTTGCTGATTGCAGGAAAGAAAAATCTTGCAAAGTGCATCTGCAAACCACCGACAGCGCGAACAAAACCAGATGATCCAGAATATTGAGAATAATTGCAACAAAAAAAAAAAACGACCCAAGATGGGAAGGAAACACCGTACCTCAACAAAGCAAGCCGTAGTTTGATACTCCCTTTGAACCATCCAGCATTTAAGTTTGGAGACCTCGTATCATTTCTGGAGCAGCTGAGCACAACAACTAAGGTGTGAGTAGCGCAGGAGACTCGAGAAAATTTCTCAAAGAGCGAGTGTTGGTCGTTTGAAGTCCCAGACCTGCTGCTGTTACAGCAGCTGTCCCCGGTTTTTGCTAACGCAATAAGTGCTTGCAGACTCAGCAGTTTGGGCCGTGTTGTCTTCTTCTGTTTCTGAAGGAATGGTTCTCTTCATATCCCAAGGGGCTTGAATTTTGAACGTTAGATGGTTTTTAAGAAGCGTGTAAAGCCTGCCTGTTGTACTGAACCTTTTTTATTTATTGCCACTATCAAGTTCTTGCCATTTTCCACCGTTTCCTCGTTTTTTTTGGTCGTAGGGAGAGTTCCCCTAACGGCAGCATGTCCCTCATTTCAATTTTAAAATACGACGTTTTCTTCCCTCGACACAATTATTTATCTTAGCAATGTCATCATGTCATTTCTACAGCCAATAACAATGTTATTGACACTAAATTCTTGTTATTGTCTTGCAAAGTGTACGGTCAGATTCTCTTCTGCGTTCGGGCCGCAGTTCTGCGGAACATTGTAGTGAGAGTTTATTGTAAAGTGTTTAATAAATTCCATAGAGGCCAGATTGTTATGATTTGACCTGCGCTTTCTCTCACCCCAGCCGACGCAGGGAGCGGGGATTGCATCGTCCCTCACTTTTATTGCCACTCAAAATAGATTCGCTCTTCTCAACGATCTCTCCTGTAAAGTTGCTGGCCAGACTTCAGTTCTATCGCCTGCGCCTCTCCTTCTCAGACTTCATGCCAATTATTTATGCCAATTATCTCAAATGAGCTAATGGTTTATGCCATGTGTAAATTTGCCTCAAATGCTCTAATGGTTTATGCCATGTGTAAATTTGCCTCAAATGCTCTAATGGTTTATGCCATGTGTAAATTTGACTCAAATGCTCTAATGGTTTATGCCATGTTTAAAATTGCTTCAAATGCTCTAATGGTTTATGCCATAAGTTATCTTGCATAAAATGCGCTAATGGTGTATGCCATATGTTAAATGGCCTCAAATGCGGTAATGGTTTATGCCATATGTTAAATGGCCTCAAATGGGGTAATGGTTTATGCCATATCTCAACTTACATAAAATATGCAAATAGTATATGCCATATGTGGACTTGTATCGAACGCGCTGACGGTTTGTGCCATATATGTCAACTTATACCAAACGGGCTGATTGATTTTTTTTAAACGTCTGCTGTTCATCCTCGGTAAAACTCCAAACAAAAGGTGAATGCCATACGGACCACAATTTCATTACCATTAGAGATTGCTATTAACGCCAAAACGCTTTGAATGCTCGCACGTTTTTCATGGCTCCAGCCTCAGTGTTGCATTGCTGTAAAAATATTCTGACGTTTTACCAGGAAAAAATCTCTTGCATCGCATCAGAAAAATAACATTTAAATCGAGCAATTATTTAACAACTTATTAACACTGAAACAGCGGGACTGTTTTTTACGACACCCTGTATTGTAACTGGTTTCCTACTCCATGTTAATTGTACCCCAGCGTTACGGGCCTCGAAAACAAACTGACGAAACTCAAAATTTGCGTTTTAAGTTTTCATTGTGAGATTCACAATGTAATGTTTACAATATATGCAGTCACTGATATTTTTATGTTGTTTTTGGATCCCATAACACTAAGACACTTTTTGTATCAACATAGAGAAAACTGATGCTTTATAGACATTATGTTTCTACAAGGGAGATGTTTACGTACGCCATTTCCGATCTTTATCTAATCCCCATTTCTAAAATTACTGTGAAAATACCGTTGTTCAAATAACCCTACTAAAACATTCATTTTTTTGGGTACACAAAGAATAATGTATGACCTAAATGAGTTCTCCCGAAACGAAGCAAAATATTTCACCCCAAATTTACGCGTTCACGCATAATTAAAAATGAATGCACATTGCAGCTATTTAGAAATACGCTCGTGAATAATCACCTAATTCCAACTTAGTCTCCTTTTTAGGAGGTGCGTCCCGCTTCCGAAAGGGATGCAGTCTTTTTTAAATTCAAACAAACACAAATATAGTGAATGCAGTCGCCTTTAAGCTAAAAAAACACATATATAGTAAATGCAGTTGCTTTTTAGCTAAAAAAAAACAATATAGTGAATGCAGTCGCCTTTAAGCTAAAAAGGACAATATAGTAAATGCTGTCGCCTTTAAGCTAAAAAAATACAAATATAGTGAATGCAGTCTCCTTTAAATCCAAACAAACACAAATATAGTGAATACAGTCGCCTTTAAGCTAAAAAAACAAATATAGTGAATGCAGTCTCCCTTAAACCCAAACAAACAACTATAATGAATTCAGTCTTCTTTAAGCCAAAAAAAGACACAAATAGGACAAATACAATCTTCCTTAAAAGAACAGAAAATGAACATTTATTAAACTTAAAATTAGGTAACTACACAATTTTTCATTGCTTACAGTTATACCTAGAATCAAAAACATTGATTTAAATAATAACTCTCAATGCACCAAACTTCCCGCTGTACTAGCACTCAAACTACAGGGAATATAAGTTCTTTTTTCATCTTCCTTGACAGACTGAGGACGCAATATTTGTTAGCCTCTGATTCTCCCCAAGTTCAGCTTTCAAAATTCAAAACTCATTATTTTTAAGATACTTCCTTTCAATTAAGTCAATAACCCTCGCTCAGGCAATCAAGATCAAGGCTTCGTCGATTTTTCTGATATATTCTCTACTCGAGACCGGCCTCTCTTTTCCTCATCAAACTGTTCGGGATGTAAAAAATGAAATGAGCTTCTCTATAACATATTTTTTAGCCATAACTGGTTCATGTGAGTCTTAATGACGTTTTCGATACACGTAGCTCTTTGGGTAAACCATTATGCCCTTTTAGTATAGAGATTAAAATTTCCTTTTCTAAAGCTCCCATTTATTCATTTTTTTCCACACGAGTGTTTTTCAACCTCTTTAATGTATCTTGCATGTGAAACCATTTATCGGCAGCGAAAATACAATACACCTCGATGTCCCAAATTGCTGAAGAATGCTTCCTCTATGGCACTTGTGCCAGCTAAGGGTAACGCAAAGCTCACCTAATGAGTTTCCCTGTTGAAACTGTAAATTTTTAGCTGTGCGCTTACATTCTGAAAGATTGTCGTACGTACATTTCTACAGATAATTGCTCATGTAAATTACTACAGAAGTTCTGGCGCTAAAACTTAACATCTGAACACATCCATTATTTTTATGAAATAATCCGATGAAAATAGGAAACAACGCTCATATTGAAAATTGCTACGTTTATTTTCACACACTGTATGTATGACATTTCAGCTTCGAAACGGAAGAAAAAAGTATTTGAATGTTTATATATTTGATCCATCATACGTTTTTTAGGGCACCTCGAATTATAATGTTTTACAAAGTAACCTGAAGCAGAATTTAACTTACTCCCATTCAAAACTTACTAGTTGAATAAACAAGTTATCAAATTAATATCACGATTAAAAGAACTTTCATCCAAACTCCACGCACATAAAACCAACATTTAAGTTACTCCACAGTCTTGATTAAACTCTACGGATGCCAAAACCAGTGTTTAAGTTACTCCACAGGCCCGAATAAACTCTACGGATATAAAAGCCAGTATTTAAGTTACTCCATAAGCTCGAGCAAACTCTACGGATAAGAAAACCAGTATTTAAGTTACTCTGCAGGCCCTCGTGTTTAATATATTTGTAACAATTACCCATTATCATGGAACTTTAAAAAAATAAATGAACAATTTTAAGTAGTAAATATGAAACGACTGCCACTTTACATTGTAGAAAATGTATATGAGGTATTTAATTGTGTATAAATTAGGAAGATATCCAGTACCTATTGACTATGAATTGAAGTACAAAAACTAT
>VCRD01007120.1:0-22987 GCA_006783055.1 Trinorchestia longiramus
GCCCGAATTTCCTTGCCAATGGAGCATCATTCGAGAGCCCCCAAAATCCTCATCCAATTATTTTTGGCAAAGGCTTATTCTGTTTGATGAGCTACTATTGAGTTCGATGTCACATTTTTAACAATAGACTGCAATTATCTGGAGCTCTACTCGATGTTGTCTACTCTTTATTCTGATTACAAAAGAACAGTATTTTCTTAATAGGTCGTTCTTCATGTAACTAAAACTATGGAAATGTTTAAAGCTCATTAATTTTCGAGAGGAGTATAAAATAAACATGGGCATTATTGATAAAAGTCATTTTCAAAAATGAACATTCGGTAAAGATGACTCTATTGATGAAAACAACACAATATTGGTTACAAAATTGAAAGCTCATTAGTGCTTAATATTGTAGTGGAAACCTACAAACCTATTAAGCTGCAGGGAAGGGAATATTCTGTAAGATTTAATTGGCTTAGTTTAATCAGAAGTGAATTTTAAAATAATGGACTCATTGTCAATATGACTTACCATAAATTGACACTCGAACTCAATTTTTCATTTCATTAACATTTATGATGTATCATTTATAATGTAACATAAATGATGTCATTATACCCATTCCTCACAACATAAAGTTATTAAAAATCAATCATAATTTTCAGTTTAAGTTCTTACTGTAATTATATTTAATTCAACATTCTGTCATCGTAATCAGAATTCGATAGTCGGGTGTCCAGCTCAGGTAGGAATCTGAACTCCACAATCCAGTTCCGTGATGCTATTTCCCTAAATTTCTTTTGATGGCAGATCACATCAACTTCTGATATTCCTAGTTACATTCCATTTACGTTCTTCACTACAGCGTGAATAGAATGGGGCATGCTCATCATAAATGGAGAAATTGTAAAATTGTAATGTTACGATACTTCATAGCATGGTAAAAGTTCTAGGGAAGTAAGATTTAGTAGAGCTTTTTTGGCTTGATTTTACGTAGTTCATTTACACAACCTTGAAAACCAAATGAAAAAAACTTGTATTAATGACATTAGAAAAAGAGAATGGAAAGGAAGGACAAAAGGCAAGACTTGACATGTTGATTACAGGATTTAGTTAATTTTCAAAGGGATTCTCGTAACTTTATTGGTCGAGCGTTTTTTAAAAAAAGTTCTGCGGAAAAAAACGAAAATCGCATGATGTGCTCTTTCCTGGCTCATAAAACATTTCAGATTTTTTCATCAGATTAGGTAGTCGCCCAACACTAGGCCTCTGGTGCTGAGTGTGTTCAGAACGAGAGAAAAGATTAAGAATCCTTGAGTGAGATGAAAGATGAAATTAATTATTGAATGCCTTGAAATTTGCTGAGTGCCGTGGAATTTTTGGCTGAGGGGAGTCTGGATGTGGAGGAGCAACTGCCTGCACACCCTAATGTTGTTTCTACGCTTACAAAATCCGGGCCAAGTTACTCTGGAACTTTTTTTAAATGCGTACATAAGATTTATAATCTCTGTGAAGAAATATTTTTGCATATTCACTGGTTATGTGGAAGCTGATTTAGTTGTTTAGGATCTCTTCAAATGCATTGCTTAGATTTTTGTATTTCTGTTCTTGAATTCATTTTGTCCAGTTTATTTGGATATGAGTTATCAAGTGTTCGTAATAGTAGTCACAATGTAATTATATTTTTCTTTCCTAATATAAGCTTTCCCTAAATAATATGAAATTTTTAGGCCCGCTATTATAAATGCAAACTTCAAATTTCTGATTAATTTCGCTTATGATGTGACAGTTTTCACTCAACTGGGAGTGTAGCCAGGTATAAAGTATGTTACTTTGCACGAGTTACCAGCGCTGTAGCTCCAACCTCCCCTACTTTCCATGCTATACAGCACGAACAACTATGCACCAACACCAGCATTGTATACATACACTTTGAGGGTCTTTTACCTCTCACTGACCTGGCGCTAACACTCTCTATAAATGTGTAAACAACCACTTTTCAAGAGTTTACTTAACACACAAACCTACATGTGTAAGCTCTATACCAGACATCAAAAATGAGTTCTTTTAAACGAGTGACTTACTGTTTTGCAGTTATGCTGGTGTGGCTGGCGTGCCAGCACATGGAGGTGTCAGCAAGGGCCCACCCTGGAGACAGGTCTTCCAGGGGACACACTGAAGACCGCAAGCTCTCGGTGGCCCCCAACTCTCTCGACTCCCTGGGTCTGAACAACAGCGTGACAGCAGTCAAGCCTGGAGACTCTGCCAAGCTCGCCTGCCCTGTCCCGGCTGAGCTCTTCGGCACGGTGAGGCCTTCTTGTGGTCAAGTGTCCATGTTGTGGCAAGTATCTGTGTTTATAGAATAGAATATGGCAACAGGAACGAGCCTTTTGGTTCATTTTTGGGCTGCTACCCACGTCCCATGCCTTCTAGAGGAAAGGCATCAATCACGTACATGTACCCCAATTGTACAAAGATATTTCAATCACGTGCGTGCACCTTAATCACTTACAAACATTTCAATCACGCAAACACGAAAACATACATACATACACGGGCCCAGAGTTAAGGGATCAGTAGGGCAAGAACCTGTGTCTATGTGGCATGTAAAATAATTATGTGTCCAGTATCCGTAATTATGTTGCAGATGTCTGTAATTATGCGGCAAGCACCCTATATTATGTGGATAATCATTTGATCTGTGCACCGGGCTGAAGATTATTTTTATAATAATATTATTCAAAAGTTGGTACTTCATTACTGTTATTATGAGAGAAATGTTCGTAGGCAGAATTTCGCTCTCCATTGTTCCTCAACTATAATATTTGAATTTACTGTGGAGATGCATGAACAGGAAATTTAATATTCAGGTTACAACCATTAAACTATAGCAATAATTCGTCATATTATACTGTATATGTTATTTATTATTATATGGAATTCTTTATCATAACCACTGATTTGTTCTGATCAGTGATATAATTTCAGACTAAATCTATCGGCATGACATGACCATTTATTCCTACTAATAGCATTCACTCACATTAAATTATTTATAATTACTTAATTGCCGCAACAACGGACGCTTTCTGCTAAGCTCAGCCGAATTTTAACACTTTTTCTCTTAAGATTGTTTCCTGTGAGAGAACAGCAGGCCTTGCTTTTTGCGGAGAGAACATTTTTTTGCCGGTCTGGGTCAAAATTTTAGAACTAAAGCGATTACCGAACGCCACTTTTACACAAGCAGTTTGAGTTGTAGATTGGGTTAACCACAACGAACCTTGGCACCTTACTTTCTTTTATTATTATATTATCATTATTCTTCATGCGTTGTTTCTAAGTTTATTTGCTAATACGCATTGGCATTCTTATTCTTTCATGTGTGTTTGTATTTTTAGATTTCTACATTCCTGTTTACCGAGATGAAGTTTTTCAGTTTTCATTTGCACTCGTAGACGATATCCTAAAAACATTTCTACAGGTCAAAAAAACATCTACTGTTTTTTTCTAAATTCAGCCAAATTTATTCCATTGAGGGCAAAATATTCGATGAGTTGGTAGAATATTTTGCACGTTTCCCTTAGTATTTCTGTGAACTCTGGACTCAAAATACTATTTTTTTCTTGTAAGGCTCCACACGCTCAGTGGGGCCAGGTGGTGAGACATCTGTGTATGTTGATGACACGAGATTCATGTGAGGGGCCCAGACTGCACAGCTGAGATGAGACTCATGTGAGGGTCCCAGACTGCACAGCTGAGACGAGACTCATGTGAGGGTCCGAGGCTGCACAGCTGAGGCGAGACTCGTGACTGTACAGCTAAGACGAGACATGTCAGACGAGACTAATGAGAGGGTTCAATACTGCACAGTTGTGGGCAAAATTCCTAACATTCTGATGTTAGAAAGCGCTCCTCGAAGCTTAATGCTCGTCATTAATAAGCAGACAAACCTCCGGTCAGTGGAAACGAGAGAAATCTCTCTTCCGTTAGTCACATCCTTCTCTCATATGGCGTTTTTGATATTGGAAGGAAAAAAGGATATGTTGATTGCTCCCTCGTTGAAACAATGATATTTTTACTGTATCATAACTTCCGTATTTATAGCATTACGTCAGGAATTCACTTCAACTCTGTATTCTGACTAAACACAGATTGTCGATTATGGTACGGTCCTTTTCACGTCGTAGCTGCCAGTGCACGGAAAATTCTGCCGCAGCTTCAACACACGACATGGACCACATCTTATCAAGTTCGTACAGAGATCAATCTTTCAAATTGCATCTAGAATTCTTAGGCAAATTTCACTTTTCCAACCGCCATGACATCTGTGAGTCAAATTCCTATCCTAAGAACCCCGACAGAATATTATTATATGAGAAGCTACGAATATTTTCGCTAGGTGCCTGAGTCGGACGTTTGATTGGCGGTAGCGGCACTCAAATAAGTCAATACGTCCCGGTAAAATTTCAAGTTGGCGTTCGAAAGTCATTCAAATATGCGGGCGAGAATCTCGACCTGTTAGCTGTGCATTGACGACGTTTTGTCGAAGTCAGGAGCTTGTGAAGGATTCTGGTCGAGCGGACGGGTGGTTTGAGAGCTGGCCGTGCGCACGATGTTCCTACAATGCAGGACATAAGTTCGGCTGAGGCTGTAAAATATTGTCAATAAAACGCACAGAGATATTGGCATTAAAAAGATTGATACTTTAGAATGTATATTTTATATCGTCTTGAAGTTTAAAGACGCATATGTGAATGAATAATTACGGTGTGTAACAAATTTTAGCAGTAAAAAATGTGTCTTAGAAGGATTAAATGGTTAATTATAGCGTGTTGCTGTGAATTTTAGACCCTTATATCTCCCCATATCATGTTACAGTGTCTCTTGATCTATTCTTGCACATTAAAACGCACAAAATGAGAAACGAGAGACAATGATGGCGTCAATGTTCAATAAAATATTTACAGAGTGGGGCATCATTCCTGTTGCATGTTTCAAATTAATTTTAATCATTAGTATTTCACAAATGTTACCCAAAGTAATTTTATGAAATTAATTGTTGAGGATGTACCTCAATTTTTGTAGAACAATCAGCCCTTAACTAATGACAATGTCTGCTGAATTAATGCGAAAGTTCATTATAGAAAAACATGAAAAGGGAGAATCCATCAAATTATTTTAATTGGGGAGAAACCTCAAAATCAACAGAATGTTGTTAAAAACACAAATTAACCTACCCTTGCCTGAGTATCGGAGTTCTAAAGTTAAAAGTGAGTAAATGGTTCTAGAAAATACTTTTAGATGTAGTTCGCACGGCCATCAAAGAGTTTCCTAAAAGACTTCACAAAGTAGTGAGGGCAGAAGGAAAGCAACTTGAATGATCTTTTTTGCAGTCAGATTGTCAAATTACTTAATATTTATTGAAGTCAGACTTTGAAATAAATGTTTTTTTTTCAAGAAAAAATTATCGTTTTGTAACAGTATTTATACCTCTCCTGTATGTGAGGATCTCATATCTCTGTCAGAGTCTTTCCAAATTTGTTTTTGTTTTTTTCTGTGCATATAAAGTCTTACATACATGTTAGTGTAGCATTTGTTTACACGCTTGTTGGATCCCTTGCAGATCTGGACAGCATTTTCTTCACAGTACCTGACTTCCATTTCAGTTTATGACGAATTTCTCTGGAGAAAAACTTTGATGAAAGATATACGCTTTCATTGACTTGCTGTAGTCAACACCATGAGATTTAGGAGAATCATTTTCACTTTATAGAGCATTTGTATGTATAAAAAATATATATGAAAATCCCGCACGTACTCGTATTGCGGGCACCCAAAGTAGTTAGTATACAAAATTATTGTAGGTGTACTTTTGCTCAGCACACAAAACTATCCTCAGTAAATTTAGTTTAGTGAGCGTGTTGAGTGTCAAAATAGAATAAAATTACGAAAACAGCACATCAATGTAACAGGAGAGGAATTTTTGCATGATACAAAGGTTTCTGAAACATCTCGCGAATCAAAGGACGAATTTTTCCACTGTGGTGGAAAATATTTTCTTTGCTATGGGTTCCCATTCTGTCAAAATAAACACATCGAGCTGACATGAATAAATGATCACGTGAAAAATGGATTCAAGCCTGCAGAAGGTAAGCCGCGTTCCTCCAACTTTTTGGAAATGAAATGTGCCTTTGACGCACGGGCGTCTCCCTCACCAGAGCCCCTCGAGCTGGACGAGGAAAGCGATCATGTAAAAAAGCCCATTTACAACCTGCTGGCCAAATACTGTTTTCTTTCCATCAACCTAAACGTCTTAGAACGAAAACTGGAATCGTGGATTTCGAAGCACAACACGGAAGAACATCAATAAAATCAAAGTATGCGGTGGGCGTGACTGAAACTAGAAATTTGATCACAATTTACTTGGATAAGATTTGTTACAAGATACACTTAAAAATGAGCGCAATCATAATGTTAGGAAACTTCAGCAGCTGTGAGGGTAATACGTATTTTTTAAATGCCTTTTCGTTCTCCTGACTTGATTGTTGCAGGGAATATACAGCCAACTTTGAAATTTTCCCTTAGATCAAGAATAATATGGGTGAGATTTTTAAAAATAAGTATAGCAGTATTGAAAATAATTATTTAAAATAAAAATAATGCTTGCAAAATAAGAATAATATCAACACTCATTATTAACCTGATTCTAGTATTGAGAATAATTGTTGCCAAAATTGGTACTTGCCAAAAAATGAACAATTTTAGTACTAAATTACTATTCATATGATTCCAAGCGGAATACCTTAAGATCATTTCAAGTTTTGTCCATTCAGAAGTTCGGTGGGATTTCCCCACACCAATTCTTCCTCTGGTGTGTTAATACTGGTATTACCAAAGTAAAATACACACATACGACGTTCACTACCCTTCTTACACTTTAAGAACTTTCGTGCCGTCTTGGCACGCACAGGCAAGTGTCGTTAAAGAATGCATCGAAGCTTAAAACTTTAAATTTCAGACGGTATAGTGGATACATACCAGTTTCTTGACACGTTTTGGAGCGTTTCTAGAAAGCACAAGCATTCTTATGTGCGTACTTTAACGACAATTGAAATATGAATACTAAACCAGTGTACTAAGTTGTCTGATTGTACTAAGTCGTCAGTTTGCGTGCCTATAACATGCAGGAAAAGCAACGTGCGTGAGATAGATATTACCTTCTTACCATAGTATGTCAGCCGCTGATGTACTTATATTTTTATGGTAAAAGAACTCGAGAAGGCAGATGCTAACATTCTACCACAAAATCTGCTGGTCTATCTTTGTTGTGAAAGGACACACCCATGTCTGATGTGTGCGTATTTTCTTCACGCAAATACTTGGACGGGGAAGTAGGCAGTGTGGACAGTAAGGTGTGACACAGGAGCTCACCTGGACATTTACCCGGCTCAACTCGCCAGTCCAAAGTTGATGGAAATTCTAGAAAAAGAAGTGTGAGATGGTTTGGTCACAGCTAATATCGGATTTGGCTTAGCAATCGAAGAAAAAGTCTACCGAAGAATAATGGCAGAGGTTCGACTTTTTGCGGCAGTCTCTTCTCTATAGATAGAATGCTTGCATCTAGGACATGTCCTAGAATATCACAGAGCATCGTAGAATATCGAGGTCTATATTTGCAAACGGATCTGCAGCTTTGACATCCTTGTGATTCACGTAAGCTGAAGTTGTGCTTTGCCCATTCTTTGATGGTTCTTTAGCATGATGAAATTTTACTCGAGAGAGTCTTGAAAAAGGTCGAAAGTCCTGAACGCAAGATGGCTCTTTGAGAAAATAAGGAATACCAGATTATTCATCCTTCTTCGTGGGAAATATCAGACTTCATCTTGAAATAAATTTTCGACCTGTAAAATGATGCTAAAGAAGTTCGTGAAAAATTTTGCTTTAAGAATGCTACTCTTTTTTCCCTTTAGTTGTTCTTGATATGTCTTCAGAGTAGAAAAATCTCCTGTCTTCGGCACGTGAGCAATTTGTTGAGATTAAAAAAAATGCAAAAAATAAACCAATATTTCTCTAGTTGAATACTGCTAGTATTTCATATTAAAAAGACACAAGATGATGAAAGAATAGCACGCTAACTCATATTAGACTCGGACGATGACTCATATTAGAAGTATATCTGTTTATGTCAACTTTGTGAACGTATTTTCAGGTTTCAAAATCAGAACACTATAATCATGCAAAGAAAGGAAATTTTCTCGTATCGTAGGCCTAGTTCATTATATTAAATGTAAGCCAAATCAGTGACTCGTTCAAGGTGTCTTTTCCATTGCCTTCCTCCTTAAATCCGTGTAACTCAATAACTTCAGATAAATTTAATAAGAAAAGAACTATGCACTGCTAATAAAGAATTGTATTAGGCATAAATATTTTTAAGTGGCAAAATCAATTTGGGTGTCAAATAACGTGCCACTGTATACGTGTGGAGTGACTATCCAAGCTGGTAATGGATAATCAAAGTGCATGAACAAGAACAGGTCTGTTGAACAACACATATTTAATATTGTTTTGAACATTGCGTGTCACGCTCTTGTTTTCACTAATTGTTGTCATAGCATCGAAGTTCAATTTATCTTAGAGCCAATAATAGCCTATGAGTCATGTTCATAAGATGTTGATGTGTTTTGAAACTCCCACGATCTAGTTGTTGACCTGAACGTCGTTAGAGGTATTTGAAAGGAGCAAAAATGAAAAAAAGACGTTTGTGAGCACGACGAAGATTTTTTGGGAGGAGTAAAACTAACATTTATAAAATTCTTCGTGAGCTTCTCGGTCGTGGGCCTTCTGATTGAGTTACGTGTAGCCTGAATACGGCTCTACCGCTCCAAAATATAAAACGAAAATCTGACCACGCTAAAAACTTTTGGTGTACAAACTTCGTTGCTCGCTTTTTTCAAGTCTCGTTAGCACTAAAATCAGCCTAAAGGGCAAACAAATAACTAGAATTTTGCCAAAACTTTTGCAATAAGTTCAAAGAAAAAGTTGAGAATTCTTTTCTCAAGATTTTGCCGACATTTTGCTGTAGTTTTTCATATTTCAGTGTAACGAGGAAAGCTCAGACGTGGAAGCCGAGATGTTGCAGTCGCTTCGGACAGTTCAGAGTATTCCGTCGAGAAGTCGAGTTCGGACTTTACTATTTTAAGGCTTCTAACGATTGTCTCCACAACAGCGTGTTGGTCGAGGACTTTCGGCGTGCAATTCGACGAGATTGTGATACTGGACGCAAAAAATTGCTCAGATATTTTACAAGAGACACAGAACTTACAAGTTATTAAAAAATATCAATGGCTTAACACGGTTGCCTGATTTGCTGATTCATCTTCCTACAGAAAAAACATTACGAAGTCAACTCAACAAGACCTATAAATACCTCAATGGCTTTAACGATGTTACACTAGATGGATTTTTCGACAGAGACGATAATGTGCAAACCAAAAGTAACAGCCAGAAATTAATAACAAAAAACTTCAAAACAACCGAAGCTCTAAACTTCTGTCCGGTTAAAATTACCGAAATCTGGCACCAGCTGCCCGAAAATATCATCTCTGTTGGCACTGTGAACACATTCATGATCGTCTCGATAGATACTGGATAAGGATGCTAATAAGAAATACTGAATTAAGGTATGATCAGATCTACAGTTTCACATTGAGTACAGCAAACACGCAC
Organism: Trinorchestia longiramus; assembly: GCA_006783055.1. NCBI lineage: Eukaryota > Metazoa > Arthropoda > Malacostraca > Amphipoda > Talitridae > Trinorchestia > Trinorchestia longiramus. The sequence goes on from VCRD01007120.1 coordinate 9,709, forward strand.
ATTGTGTGCTTGTTTATATCAGTCACACAAATGTTATAATCCACTGGCCTTGTAATTAACTTGCACCACGAGCCTTAGAGTAGTAATCAGTGTGACCATTGAGTTATAGTTATTGTGTACCATAACTCATAGAACATAATTATGCTCATCATGAGCCATATAATTATTCTACACCACGCGTCTAGTAGTTAATAAGTATCGCGTGTCATTGCTACAGCTACTATTGTGACCATGAGCTGTAATTTTATATTTTGTGCAATTATTTTGTACGACTGTTCATAAAATTATGGGTGTTGTATAGGATGATCCAACAGTCAGTCTGTATCATAAATACAAAAACTACCAGCAATTCTCTTTCAATCAAAATTCACTATGATTTTTTATCGCTTATAGTTAAAAAATGATGATAAAAATGAAAATGAATGTTAAAATGGCACAGTGACTTTTGGGACCCCGTATACAACGAGTATATAGTTATTCTGTATCGTTAGCTTTCCTACTGTGTACCACTGGTCACATTGTTTTTATATAAAACGACCCATATTACTGTGTATATAGTGTTTATATATATATATATATATATATATATATATATATATATATATATATATATATATAGTGTTATACGAGTCAAGCACTTACTGTGTACCTTGAACCATGGAATCATACGCTCAAGCCATGTTCTTATTATCCAACTCCTGCTGCCAGTGTATGATTGTGATACATGTTCATCACTGAAATGACTGTGCATGAGTGAAGTGCATGTACGTGACTGAATTCGCTTACGTGATTGACTGATGCCTTTACTTTAGACGGAATGGGACTTGGGTAGCAGCCCAGGAATAGGTTAAATGGGTCGTTTCTATTGCTTTATTTTATTTTATTCCATTTTATTATGCAGAGAGAGTTATGTAATTGTTATATATCACGAGACATAATACTTGCGTACAGCGAGTCATGTAATCATTGTGTTTCACGAGTAATATTCATGTGTACTACAATATATATAACCAGTGTGTACCTTGAGTGTAATTATTACTTAATGTGAATCAAGTTATGTAAAAATTGATGATAGAGTATAACTGTTACCCCCTCCTCCTCCCACTCTTCTTTATCCCTGGGGCCTGTGTATGATTGAGTTGCGTATCCAGGACTGAAATGTCTGCGTAATTAAGGTGCTTGTGCGTGATTGGTGCTTTAGCTTTAGATGACATGGGACTTGGGTAGCAGCCCAAGAATGAACTAAACGGCTCGTTCCTATTATGTTCACAATATGTAAAGCGCACGAATCATGATGTGCATGAGTCATGATGCGCACGAAGATTTCAATAGCCTATACTTTATTGAAAGACATATTTTGTCACATTTTAAATTTTAATCGTTTGTTTATGTCTGTTTAAGTCCCATTATTGCTAAAAAAATATATTCAATCCGTACTGTTCTAACTAGAATTTCACAATAGCAGCACTGCTACGATAGGAGGGTGTTAAGATGCAGTCAAATCAGTGTCGAACAGCTTTGCCTACCTGATACGTTTTGCCATGATAGTACCACCATAGAGGGAGTTCTGTTTTTGTTAGTAGTTATGCCCTAATCTTGGAATTGTCACCATAGAGACTGCTGTGTTTTTATTATTATAGTAGTTATTCCCTAGTCTTGTTATTGTTACCACAGAAGCAGCTGTGTTGATATTAGCAGTTATGCCCTGATCTTAACATCGTTTGCATTCAAGTAGCTGTGTTTGCATTGCAATTCATTGACTGGATGCTTCTATGGCTTCAGCGAGTGTCGTGGATCAGAAGGAGGGACCTGGAACTGCTGGCTGTGGGGGAGAGCATGTACAGCAACGACCCTCGATTCTTTGTGTCCCATTCCAGACATTCCCATTACCAGGGAGCCCGGCATTCCCAGGTTAGTAATGTGATGTTCTTCTACTGTTTTTGAAAGAATGTTGTCATGTTACACAAGAATGCTCAAAGAATTTGCCCAATTTCCCCACGTAGCGAAGAACGCAATTTTCGTGGTCAGAATTTCATGTCACTTATAGTCTCAAAAATTTATTGTTGCAAAAATTCCTGAATCAATGCTTGATCAAACAGCTAATATTTTAACCAATACATCAGTGAAGTAGTGTCTATTTTCTTTCTTATTATTATTTAAATGATAATAATTTTAAGTTTGAGATTTAATTTTGATGTACAGAATCACAGTCCCCCTGGATGACAGGACTGTACAATGCTAGTGCATTCAGAACCCTGGTTACTTCATCAAAGCCTCAAATGCTTGAACAACATTAGGGGATATGAATGAATGAATAACAGAGAAGATCCCTCCGCTCGTGTGCATTCATGAAATTCAAAATGAGGATATGTGTTGTGTTCCTGCTTCTCATTCAGATCCATCGATTAATTCACTTAAATGAATCAGAGGACCAGTGGCGAAGCATAATAGATTTTGTCATAATAAAATTAATTATTTTTATAACGGGTTCAAAAATATTGGATTTTCTTTACTACATTTCCAAAGGCAAATGTTTCAGCATTCCAAATTTTTTCCAATCAATTTTCCAGTACTACTTCAAACTAGCTTCCATATTGCAAATTAGAAATACGGTTAAAGCTCTGTTTGTCCATGTAATTTCGTAAAATACATGCCTGTAGTGCACGTAGGATTTCCTCAAATTCGACTCAAACTCAATGAGTGAAAAGTTACTATGTTTTTTATACTAAAAGAATTGAATTTTTACATCTGAAATTGAAATTTTTTAAATCCTCTTATCTGAGCCAGCCGCTGCAACCTGGTGTGAAATTGTGGTCCGTGGGTGCAGTTTCGCTCAAGGCAGAATTTTTTCAGGCGGAGTTTTGAAAATGCTTTTGTGTTTCGAAGAATCATTCCTATTTTGGTTTTCCACAGAGAAAATTCTAAAAGAATAGTCAATCTTATCGAACAATATGTATTTATATATAGGCATCCAACTCTTGGTTAACTCTAGAACAATAACCTAGGGTGATTTTCTATACGCTTTCGTGGTACATGCTTTCCACGCTTCTGAAATAAAGGGTTATCATTCTAGAGTTGAAGAACGTTACCTATTCTGCAAGAATATTGGTTGTGTATTCATTTATATGCCAGTACAATCCATCAAATTTATCTACAATAGTTTATCATTACATTTCGTATCTTGAGGCGTGTAATATTTAATTTTTAAACCGGATTGTCAATGTACTCTTAGATTTCTATTGAGGTATTCTCAGGCCCGTGTTTGCACAATTACCAGGTACGAGTATTTGTTCGTAACCATCTAGTGTTTGTTGACAAGTACCAAGTATTTGCAGACAACTACCATGTGCTTGCAGATAACTCCAAATGTTTACAAGCAACTACAAAGTGTTTACAGGTAACTAAAAAGTGTTCACAGGTAACTACAAAGCGTTTGCCGGTAACTTTCAAGTTTTTATAGAACTTGATCAATCAATGAAGAAGTCTCACGTCAGGTCTTTTGTTCGTTCAAGAGATAGAGTTACAATTTGACAGGGCGTGTTTCACGAGCTAGGCGTGTTAAAGACTGTGACAGATCAACAATGAACTGAAACTCAATCAAATGTTTTCATTCTTGACACACTGCCGTCTTTTCCCAGGCTTTCACGCGCAACAGTTAGCCATGAAGAGAAGAATGATTAGGTAACTTGGGTCTGTAAAAGCAGGCATAAAAAGGCGATGAAGCAACACTTGCTCTGCAAGTTGCGAATTAATGGGGCAACTTTGCAGCGCACTGCTCTGCTTTTTGTGTCGACTCCTCTGAGCTGCAGCTCCCATCCCTTGAGCTTGTCTTTTCAAGTCGTTAATTTGAGTCAACTTAGAAACATACGCTATCAAGAATATGAATCAATTTTCAATGCTGCTGAAAATTAGATAACTTAACTTCTCACCTCTTGTTTAAGTTGCTTCTCTACACTTACATGAACGTTTCATATCACGCCACCTCAATTGCAATAATCATTAATTAATTTACATGGGTCTTCATATCAAGTTTGAATTGCTTGAAATTTGCAGACATAAATTTATTGTTGTTGGCCTCGTCTGTTGTTCATATGAGTAGGTATATTTGTAGTGTTATTTGGAGAATGGGGGTATGAATAATAGTGGCGCACGTTTTATATTATTCTGGTGAATAATATTTGGCCAACATTATTTATGAACGAATGAACAGACTGAGAATGGTTGTAAATAAAGGTGTATGAAACATTCTACCTGTTTTTAAAATATGATGGTTTCTTTTAATTGTCAAATACATGGCGGGACCTCCGAGTTTTAATTTAGGGGCAAAGATTATGCTTTCAGCCAACCTAGTGAATCAAAATTCTTTTACTACATATAGTAGTGATGTTTTTTTTTGAGGATGTTAAGTAATGTCGAGGCTACTTTGATCAGCGTACGTATTATTACAGTTTATCATTTCTTGATTTGTTTATTAGATTATGTATTAAGTTTCATTTGCTCATTTCAAGGATACCATACGATTAGAATGTCCATGATGGAGATTAATTGATTGATGTCGAAGGAGCTGCTCAAATGATTCCTGTGCATTTAATTTGTTTTTTATGCAATTTTTTCAGTTTAAGATAAGTTTATTGTTTTCAAGCATCGCATTAATAGATCGTAAAATAATACGAATGTCACAGACTTTCCGTGTTTGACAATCGTTAAACTATAAAAAACACAATCATAGAAAGACCTATAGCTTAACCCCTCATGGTCAGAAATAGGATTATGCAAAATTCTGACCAATTTTTGAAAGGAAATGTGAATTCGGCCAGCCTTAGTATAGAAGAATCGAGTGCACACGCTACTATTTTGCCGAGTATTTTTCTTCAATATCACAAAGATGACCTTTTTGAGAGAAATTTTACAGAAGAAGCAAGAAGCTTTTCAATCCGTTCACTAATGGGCCCTCGCTGTTGTAGACGGTGCGGCAACATAACTTTATTTTTTCAAAGGAAGTTCTTTTCAAAAACAGGAATTTATATTACTGCATTCTGTTAAACGATAGAAAAGTAGCATCTGAACGCCTTGGCGATCTTTATGCTGAAACCAAACTCCATCAACATTAGCCGGTAAACTATGTCTGACTGACGATCATTACGTGGATGAACTTAAAACAGGAAAGTAATGAAAATTTTTTCATTGAAGTTTTCTTCAAAACTTTAAAAGTAATCTTGAGAACAGCTCATCAATATTGCTCTTTGGAGAAAGTTTTGCGCATGAACTCATACTTATTCATTTAAAGAACTAATTGCAGTGATAATTATAATTACATTCCTGCATGTAAATTGTTACATAATTATTGAAGCACGTACATATTTGTTAGTGAAGTACTGACACATCACATGTACTACTAATACACTATCAACATATAGACAAAAATGAACTATTTAAAAAACTATCCCAATTTTATGTATAGTAGTTATGATAATAATCCTATGTATCCACAAATTTTGGGTCAAGACATTGTAGAATATTTGAAAAACTGGGGACCATGTTCTTCACAGGCTCTGAAAATAAACAAACATTTACGAGCTATTTATGAACTTTAAAGGCGTGACAAACATTTGTAAGTTTTATCTGTAAGTTTTCGTGAAACTTGTATTTTAAATGGCCACGTGATTCCTGTAGTGTATTAATAGAGTCGATGGCAGCAGTCATACGTACAGTGTGTACAACATCCGTACGTGCTTCGGTCATGTCTGTGTGTGCCTCTGTCATGTCCGAGCGTGCCTCTGTCATGTCTGTGCGTGTCTCTGTCGTGCCCGTGCGTGTCTCTGTCGTGCCCGTGCGTGTCTCTGACATCCGTAATGTCCGTGCATGTCTCTGTCATGTCTGTGTGTGTTTCTGTCATGTCCGTGAGTGCCTCTGCAGCACTGCTCGTTCAGTCACTGAAACGCAAATGAAAATGAATCCAAACAAAACGAAAATTAAATGTTCACATCCGGAAACTAAAGTGCATAAATTTTGCGGTATTGTATAGAAGACAATAACTTGAGTTCTAGTCTTTATTATTAACAGATATGTTCTCAATACGTGAATATCGAACGTCTGGAGGGTACATCCAAATGTGTTCTGATTCGATATTCTTTCTTTTCGTTTTGACCTAAACTTAAGCACGAATTTTAGGACTAAAATGAAGTGCATACACGTAAATATCCATTTTAAACGATGAAATATAATCCAATTTCGATTGTTGATTGATTATTTAATGGAAAATCATAATTGCTAAGATCTTCAAATACGTTTAAAAGCTGGTCAAGCATGATGGAATACCATGAACAACTCGAGGATGTGTTCTGTAAGTGCGCACGTTTGTGTGTTCTTAGAACTACAATGTTCCCAATATACAACGGAAAAATTAATGAATATTCGCTAATGCAGTGATGTACCTACAGTAGAACTCTGAACTGTCAAAAACTTCAGGGCGATAAAATTCAATTAAATGGTTTCGAGGAATGCATATTCATTTAAATATATATTCAAGAAATATTTTAGAGAATATCTGATTTCAGAAGTTTTGGCAGGACATTACACTTCCCTCTCAAAGCTCAGTTCAACACATCTCTACAGTTTCAGTTGCATCCCAAGAAATTTTATTTTTAACAGATTCCTTGATTTGATACATCGCATGTTGAGCCTTTTCTGGCGTCTATTTATCCACATCTGAAGCTGCCTGTCCGTAGCTCTTCATCTTATTAAGTGTCTCCAACTGATAGGAAAGACGGGTCCTTTCTTCTGGCTGGTTGCATTGTTTGGCCACCGTCTCTGTCACAACTAGAGCTCTGCTGTCAAAGTTTTCTTTATAAATAACAAAATGGCAAGACCAAGCCGCCCAATAAGACCTGGCAGTTTTCCTGAGAACCTTTCTGAAGTGCCTGCCTTCGCCGGCTTAAGGTCCGGCGGTGCTATATTTTTGTTCTCATAAGGCAGAAGATTTTATGACTTCTGTTTGGTGCTGAGTACGTTCTTAGTGGCCGCATTTGCGCTTCTTTTATGGGCAAAATTTGTTGCATGAGTTAGCGCAGCTGATATTGTAGGCCACTCACAAAACTGCAAAGTTTCCGTGATTGGATACTGCACCACACCTACAATGAGGTAGTGAAAGTTCAGTGAAGATAGCAGACTCAATTTTGCAACCTAATAATTAGAAATGCTATGATAATGAGAAATGTGAGTGTGAGACACTGTGCAACTGCGTACAAAAATGCGCAGATTTATTTCATCTCAACAAAATTTGAACTGTGATTCTGTTCTTCAAAAATGGAATGCGTCTGAAAAATTATTTACTAAGTAAGTCAATCTAAATTTAAAGCCTGGTATCGTGGGATTCATAGCATTCAAGATTTTTTGAAAAAATATCATAATATGATTTCCCCTCCGGACAAAATAATATGCTACTGTATTCATTTTTTGAGTAATTAAAATTGCTTCACTGGATGATTATTAGGCCAGATTAGAGAACTTTATTAATATTTGTAAACAATTGAATTTGAATTTCATGACCTTTAAGAGGAATAAGATCCGCACCTTGGCAGTGCTCTCCATCAGGTCCGACGCTGCATTCGGAATTCAAAACTGAACTTGGTTAATTAAATCTTTCTAATTTACTTCTTTCACATTTGCATAGCTGATGATCCGCTTCCCTAAGTGGGGAAACGGGCAAACTTCTACGAAGTTCCGCTGGCAAAAGATGATCGTAACTTATGTGGAGAATATGGCGGGCGTACATTTCCTGTCTTGAAGAGCTCTACTCACAGACTAAATCGTCCATTTTTGTGCTATTGGAATCCTTTCATTGCCGTGCAGCACAAGTTTCTAAGTATGATGGCATTCATACTCGAAAATGTGTTATTCTTATATGCTTCTCTTTTTGTGATATTCACGTAGGTGATCTAATGCACTTGAGGCAGGATTTCTTATGGAAGTCACTTTTTCCAAGCATGATGTTTACACTCCATGAACAACACAGATATGATGGATTTTGTGGTGACCAACTGTCAATCATGAGCATGAGTAATAAAAATACTATATCAATGATGATGGAATCTCATCTTTAAGTCAACAAAAGAGAGATTAAACTTATCTAGTAATAATGAATATTCATCTTAAATTTAGAAGAGGAATGATGAAAACTTTTCTCCAAATAGGAATCATATTTTATTAATCATTTCTATGATTAGGAATCATAAAAAAATAATTTCTAGCTAAACAAAAGAAACAAACAATAGGAGCAATGGAAACTTATTATATGATGAGGAGAAGAATGAAGAAAATTCATCATCCAAGTGGCGTTCAGACACTTGGAGCGTTTAAATTTTTGAAACACAAAATTTTTCAATTTATGCGACCCCACTTTTTACCAACAAAAATTTCGGATTTATCAGCAAAAAATTAAAGATAAGTGTAAAAAAGTGATGTTTTTTGTGATCCATCGATGAATATTGGCATGTAAACAGAGTTTCATGGAGTTCCTTGCAATTTCGAATTTTATTGAAAAATATAAGGGTATAGCCTTACGTTGTTTCCAAAAATTACATACAAAATCATTGTCATTTATTTGTGCAAAAAATGATTGGAAGTACATTAAAGGACAAATTACATAATAGAAATCGACTTTCATTAACGCGTCGTGCCGTTTGTAACGCTAAGGACATATATATAAAAAATCTTTGTTTAAAAAGGGTGTTTACCGTCCAGGGTACGCAGACTTAAGTGTCTTCCTGATTTTTTTGAGGCAAACCCCAGTAGTAACTAGCCAAAGAAGTGTCCTATGATCGGTGCCTACCTATTACTTTATTTCACACTTTCAGATCTTGAGTCATACGTGCTTTTATTGTTGGTTTCATCGCTGGATTTGGTTTGAAACTATCAATTAAAATTAGTAGCAACGCGAAGTCGACTTATCACTCAAGTTTATGCGCGTGTTTAACTATTATTATTAGTCACTGCCACCATAGCTGAGCACCGGTAACCAATAAAAAGCTGTGAATTCATGTTAGAGGGACAGTCTGGGATAGCTAATTTAATGTTTTTGAACGATTCCAATGATTCTTCAACATCCTCTTCTTGAGGAGTAACACGGCTATCCCAAGAAGCATTGATGTGAAACACGGCTATCCCAAGAAGCATTGATGTGCAACACGGCTATCCCTAAGAAGCATTGATGTGCAACACGGCTATCCCAAGAAGCATTGATGTGCAACATGGTTATCCAAGAAGCATTGATGTGCAACACGGCTATCCCAAGAAGCACGACGGTAGAGTGCTTATTCTCTCTGAGAAAGACCACGATTTGGGAGATGATCCTGGTCTTATCGGTTATCGGTGCCTAACTACGATTGCCACCTTCTCTAAAAAGAGATGTACAGAATCTCGCGTGTTTAAATATGACACATAAAAAAATGTCACTTACCTTGTACGAGGGAGGTAGCGGACCACATGGATACGTGGTTAAGATTTTGCATGTGAAAAAACGCGCGTTTCTCCCGGTGTCGATTACCCTTATTACCTCGAATTTTTATTCAATTAAATTCAATCATATTTCATAAATCAACACGGTCATTTATTGTAATTTTAATTTTATGTAATAAATTTATATTACACACTAATTTGATACTCTAAACATCTAATCATGTCTATGATACTGCGTAAGAAGATTATATAAAAATGCCCATATACAAAAGTAAGTAGCAATGAACTCTTCCGCTTTCTTTCTGTAGCACGTGCTCGTCAATTTGAACTGTCGCAAGTCTTGAAGAGATCTTGGCCGCCTCATTATCTGTAGCTCTTGAGTCTTTCCAGTTCTGAGTATTTTTATGGACTTACTTGCGAAGAATACGGACTAAAACTAAGAGTACTCAACGTCTCGCTATAAAGTGAAAGACGGGGATGTATTATAGTATTCCACCAAGAAGTACTTAGAAAAAGAGCATTATTTTCTGCCAGAACAACTGTTTTCATAAGGAAATGAAAGAAATCATTATGTTCTGGAAAGAAACCCCTCACTATTTTGTCGAAAGAATTTAGCCCGATTTTGTTTTTGATCCAACGACAACTGGGGTTTGCATTGAAGAAGAGCGTAAAGAGCTGAAAGGAAATCATCGGAAAAACTACTGGAGAGAGTTTTTGTGTGGGGATAGGAGAGAAAACAAAATAAAATCTAGCATTGAAATTGGTTCACCGCAACAAGAGAAGTAATAATCTCATATCGTTTCAAAAACGAATTTAGACACGGGCTTACAAATAGGCATTTCAATGCTATCAAGAGACCTTCAATCGTGTATTAACGTTACGAAAGTGGGTGTTAAAGATTTTTTTTGCATGTTTTTCGGTATATCAGAGTTTTAACCTTGAGGGACAGTCTTTGAAGCTCGTGGTGATGTTTAAATTTTAATATAGCTACATACAAAATCTGGCAAAGTATATGCCATCAAATTACAATATTACATGTCGTTGTTATTGAATTCTTGAGTACAGACATAGGGATATATTATGAAGTATCCCAGAGCGTTAAATCCTGAAGAAAAATTGTAATCAGATAATTTTGAAAGAGCAACTTGTGTATTGTTTCTAAAACGCTTAACTCTCCTTTGTGCTACAGCAAGTTTTATTGCATAGGGAAGACCAGATTTCTATAAAAATTTGAATTATGTCCAATAGTAGGTACAACATTGTACTAAATGTCAATGAAAATACTTTTGAATTGTTTCCAACTGAGTAAATCTTTTCTCGCTATAGTTAAATTATATTTTTATGAGCAGCATTTAAGGATGAGTAAATACTGTATATTTATAAATTATTTTTCTGAGCTGCAGAGACTACATTCCAACCAGACCAAATTGCTCCATCTGCTATTCAACTTATAACGAAAGTTCAGGAATTTGAGTTTGACGTCGTTGGTGTGAACACGAAACATAGAATGTACTTCAATGTTTAGTTACCTTATTTTATCCTGAGTAATAACCTCTGCCATGAATTGCGAATTTGCATGGAATCTACGGAATTTACTCCATAACTTTCACTGTATTGCCATGTTGCCCTAACTAAATCATCTCCTACGGTGAACGGTATTGGTTCACTATGTAATCAATAGAGCTGAAACTATCATAAAACATCTGGTCACTGTCCTAATAAACTATTTAACATTTAAGCGTCTTTAATGCACTATTTTAAAGCTCAATTATCCCGTTTACTAATATTCATTACACCGAATTGCAACATAATTGTTTGAATTAGGAATTCCCGTTTACTGATATTCATTACACCGAATTGCAACATAATCGTTTGAATTAGGAATTCCCGTTTACTGATATTCATTACACCGAATTGCAACATAATCGTTTGAATTAGGAATTTGATGAAATATGTATATGCAGTTCCCTATTCTTAAAACTCAGTTATTAGTAACACAAAAATCATTGTCTTTCCTACAAAAGAATTCATTAAATAGTTCAAAAACTCAGCTCAATATATTTTCAAGATAAATGTATTACTCTAAAGCAGTGCACTTTGAATATGAGCATAGTACATTTGCTTCATGAAGGTCTATGGAGATGTTATTGGTGCACCTGAAAGTTAACAATAGATTGAAAAAAGAAATGAAATCACATGTCAGATTATTTCGAAACAATTGGCTGTAGCGCTGATTTTTCAAGTCAGGCATTATCAATAATAAATATTTTTCAATTCATAAGCAGAAAAAATGAATGAGAACAGACAAATCGTTTGATGAAAGAAAAAGTGTTGCAGAAATGTTATATACAAGAGATCAAAAAAATTCGAACAAGACGTAAAACAAATTGTTCATACGTATGGAAATTATGGAGTTCGTTCGATCTATTGTGTGATCTAATCAGTATTTTGTACATCTTCTCGACAAAGTTTTTACATTTCCCTGCGAGAGTTACAAGATGTATGTATCATATATACAGGATTGTAAGTTTCAGAAAGTTTATCAATTCATAAAATGTTAATGTAACAACTGCAAATGAATATCTCTGAACAACTGCCACTTCAAACATACTCTTACATATGGTTGGTATAAAAAATGAACAATGTATGGAATAATTAGGATCTTGTGCCAATGTTCTTTTCACATAACACATGAAGAGGGACGTCATACTTGTAAAGAAATACAGGAATTACATCAATGCCCACCTTTCAGTGATGTCTATAATTCAATGAATACGTGTTTTATAGAGAATTTTTAGTAATTCGACTTCCTTTTAATTCAAAGTCTAAAGCTCAATTGTTCGTATTTTGATGCAAAGTTTTTTCATCATTCCTGACATACTGCATGCATTCTGGAGGATCTGTTTCTCTATCATCGGCTAGCTGTAACCTGTTCGCTATCTTTCCTTAAAATTTACACATTTACTCCCTTCCTCTCGATTGGACCAGCGGATCAGAGAGAAACCGCAAGCACAGAATGTCACTTGCCATTTACAGTAGACGAAATCCTGCCCTGCGATGTCCGTTGAGCTGGCAGGCCTGGTCTGGTTCTCTTGATTTTATACGACCAATAGGCCAACTTCCCCAGAATGTTCCCTATATTTTGCAAGGCGCTGAGTCCGCGTTAAACTTGGTTGAGGCTTCCATGCACCGCTTAGCTTCAGGAAATCTTCATTATCGGTCGCTTCCTCCTGATGTGCGGATAAAAGAAAAGGTGGCTGTGTATATTTTGGTCTCTTATTCTTTCACTTTTAATATGGGTAGAAATATTGACGCGGCAGGAGACCTAAATATGCAGCCCGACGGGTGACAGACAACAGCAATATGCTTTTTTTGGCCCTATGTGCTCAATATTCAGTGATTTATTTAATAAAAGCTTCGGGTTAGGAGGCTCTGTTTTTTGGACCAGCATCATCTACTCGATGAGTCTGCGCAGAAAAGAATCATTGACTGTAATATTTCTATACTCTAGTGAAATTTAAATTGTTCATGTTTCATCACTTCACATCTCATTCGGTTGTATTTTCTTCCAATCCAATAATAAAAATGAAGTGAAATCTATGCATTTGGTGCAGATGTTTAATGCCTGTATTTTTTAATTTACCCGTTCTCTGCAGACAAAACCTATAAAACCGTCAAGTTGATCTCGAAATATCTGTACCTCTCTTAGACACTCGTCAAAAATCAAATGAAATTAACAAATTGTACACTAATTTAAGCTAGTTAAGCTTAGTTACGTCATTTATTTAGTAGCGTTTGTGTGCTATTTAGTTTTTTATATGTA
>VCRD01007121.1:10619-22986 GCA_006783055.1 Trinorchestia longiramus
CCGCTCTCGTCCCATGTGATGAAACACAGCGTCTGATTCAATGAAACTCTGCGTGAGGCATCTTCTGCGATAGTTATCGGGGTAAAATAGGGTAAATACCAAACTCATTGTTATGCTTTTGAGCGAATCTGTTCTCAGTTCTTTGTGTTTTTCGTAAATTAATGTATGATTACAGCTTTTGAACTAAGGTCATGAAAATTTAGAAAGTATAAATTTGGTTAACTTCGTATTCGTATTGTCACTGAATTAGTTCGATGATGAGCGCCATAAAGTAACGTGTCAAGTGTTGCTGTGTCTCACCAGGAGACACCACAAAAAATGTCTTCCGAACGAAGACAAAATCTCGTACGATAGTAAGACATCAATCATGAATGCATTGTAAAAGTGAACGGTTTTATTCAGGGCACTCGGTCACGACTGTGTACCGTGATGCAGTACAAGAATACGGTGCAGTACAAGAATACGGTGCAGTGCAAAAATACGGTGCAGTGCAAGAATACGGTCCAGTGCAAGAATACGGTGCAGTACAAGAATACGGTACAGTGCAAGAATATGGTGCAGTGCAAACATACGGTGCAGTGCAAGAATACGGTGCAGTGCAAGAATACGGTTCTGTGCAGCAGTGTATGCAGGTGCATGGAGTTCAGGTGGGAGAAGTACTATGCAGGGCAGTGGTTACAGGACGTCTTTCTTCAAGCTCAAGCAACGAGTGTGTTGAATAACTTAGAAAACCTGTAATATCGTTAATGAAATTAATTTAAGTTTGATACTTTTATCCACATTTTAAGAATGTGTTTTTCCAGAAATGAGGCCTTTTATTGCCCGGATTATGAGTACTTCCCAAAACTTTTACATCTTAAATGTTATTCAACATGTGAGACACCTTGCGTCTGTAATATGAGTTGCATACATAAATCCAATAATTTGAAGCGATTGAAGCAGCAGAGAACTGCGCCTCACAAAGCTGCTTAACTTCAACTGAAGCGTCCGCTCTGTGTCCCGTGCTGCCCTGAAGTTGTCCTGTAAATTGTACTCTTAATTCAGCGAGAGAATTTAAGTTCTTTTTTGTGCTCATTTCGTTTCTAATGATATAGATGATATATTTTTAGGCAGTAAAATGTTCATCTTCGATTTCGATAAATTTTTACATCAGTCATCATTTTACAACTGTCGTCCTCTTCTATAAAATGATAACAACCAGAAAATCTGGGGAGGCTACATCTGCACCGAACTGAAATTCACAAAAGTACGTAGATGTTCATGTTGATGAATACTTGTGATGTCCTTTTTCTATTCATTTTCTTGGCCGTGAAGTTGTTAGAGCAGCTCACGTCTTCATGTGGTCATGCCTCCCATAATAAAGTTTCTAGGAATGCTAGTAGGTGGCTGCTTAGTTCTCTCACAATCAAATGAGGAAACGGTCAGCTGTAGAGAGATCTTGCGAAAATGATCATTCAAGCAACGTAAATTAGACGTACAACTTCTAGAGACGAACAAGTAAAAAAAGGTGCTAGTTATAATCACACGTACATTTTTCTCCGAGTGCATTATTAACTTTAGCATATTTTCTGCTATAGCATTCAAAGACGTGAGTTCAGGCTCATTTTAAGACAAAAAGAAACTAATTTAGTCTCAAATAAAAAACAGTGAAATTAGTACCCAAAATTTCTCTGAAGTTCCTTGCTAGCGCTGCTGCATCTTTCACCTAGTGTCTCGGTTTGTGTCTTGGTCGACACAGCAACCGCTGCGATGGCCGTGGGCTCATGAATAACTTATCTTGTCTTGAGATCATATGGTAAAATTCATTTTGTTGTTTTTGATTTCGTGAAGAGTCTCGTGGAATTGAGTAAATATTTTTAGAGTTTCCAGAAAATACTTTGAAGTTTCGACTAAATTTCTTCGTTAAATCAAATTTACTTATGGTCGACTAATGTCCTAAATAATTCCACCGAGTTTTTTCATTTAAATGAACCTAATTTTCGGAACATCGAACCATATCTTAATGAGATAGACCGCAAAATTTATTCTTCGAGTATGCTACATACTTACGTGAGGTTTCGCCCGTGATTGTCTAGTCGCATCATGAATTCCTAAAACTCTGTTTTTCTAACATTTTCGACCATCAGAAATCTCAGTGGGGCGGTAATTTTTGTTTCTTCAGGCCTGTAATAAAATAAGGAAATGTAATCCTAGTGTCGAAGGAACCATGGAAGGCCAAGGGAACACGCATTTCCTCATGCCTGACACGACGCGTTACCATGGCACTCTCTCAGCCGTTGCCATGACGATTTCTCTTTTAGGTCTCCCTTTGCTGCGCGCGCCGCACTGGCAGACCGGCGCCGGCTGAGGAAGGCATCCCAGGTATCTGAGGGAAAATCTGACAGGAAATAGGAACTGCAAAGGGAAGTGATCACAGTAGATGAAAAGCTTGCGTCCACAGCGTAATGTCGGAGTGACTGCAATGTGGTAAATTAAAGTATTTCTGTGCGTATTAGAGAAGTCTGAATAAATTTTGCAACAATTTTTGTTCTTTAGAATTTTTTATTTATAAATAGATCGAATCTTAATTTAAACTAGAATAGGTTATAATAGATAACGAGTAAGACTCATTATTTACCAGCAAATGTACAAAAGAAAAATTTGGCGCCGTATGTTTAAAAAATACGAGCATATGTGAATTCTCGTCTACTAGGTTCCACTGCCTTTTAATTTCTAATGTTCAATGTCGCTCGTGAATAGCTTGATGTCCATGTTGTGATTGTTTTTCTCTTGGTTGATTAACTACTCTTTATTCGATCTCGGTGTTGCATTTCTAGACTGAAAAATTGTGTTTTTTTTTTTGCAGCACAGATTTTTACTCTCCCAATTTTTGTTCGATAGTACCTTCGTAACTTAAAAAGGAAAAAAAATTCTACTAACTAATCATTTAAAATATCAATCAAAAATGAATGGATACCGGTTTAATGTTTGCATCATCACTGTAATGTTACTAAAGTACGTTCATACACGCCTAGCAGTTAACTGCTATCGCTGGCGAAGTTAATCATTAAAGCTGAAAAAATGGTGCCGGTGTCGCTCCTTTTCTGAATGAATAAAGAGAAAGCAGCCACACTTACAGCTTTACACTTTCATTTCTAAAATAACTATCATATTTGATCAACAGCATTCTACTCCCTCTATGAGTTTAGTTCATGAAGTGAAATGGGTTGGGGGAGGAATGGATTCGTTGTGCCTCCCATGAGTTTATTTTACTCCTTCATTCTTTACTGTTCTCATTTTTAACTTGCATCCCTTTATTTGTCGTGTTACGACTTTATCTATTACGTTTGTTATAAATCTTTTTTTCATCGATGTTTGCACTTCGTTTGAGATAAGATGGATCACAATATGGAAGTAGTGCAAAAATTTCATTGTTCTCGTGTTGGGAGTGATCGAGTTGTGCATTTTGTTGCATCACACCACTCTACAGCAAACGGATTGGTCAAGTTTTCTGCCACTGTGTCCTAATTTGTGCAAGACCCAGATTAGGGCCAATCTAAGGAGTGCACTCTGCCTCTGGTTACGCTTTGTGAGGGCAGGACGCGCCATCTAATACGAAGTGCTGAGCCCAGCCGTTCTGCCACGGCGTCACGCACGTCAAGCGTCAGGTGTTGGGGCAGGCAGCGCGAGCTGATGTCGCTGTCTTCCGAGATGAAGAGTGATGGTCCCAAAGCAAAGCAATCCATTTGCGCTGTTCGGAGGATACTTTAAAAACACAGTCAAATATTCAGATTCCTAAAGGAGAGAGATTCCATTAAAAGTTTCCTCGCATTAAAAATTTGTTTACCGGGTCGGAACTCGGTTATTGATTTCTTTTGAAATTAATTTTGGCTCCAGCCGTTGAATCTATCTTTGGGTCACATTGCAGTGCTGTTTAATGACCCTAATGGGGTGTTGGGCAGCTGGCAATACAATATCAACTAATGAGTACAGCAACTGAATATTCACAACGAAGTGGGGTGAATAATTCGATGAGCCTACGGATACGAGGTGCGTTCAAGTTATACAGGGTGTGGCAACACACCTTTTTCTCAAAGTGCTTTGCTTTGGAAAAAGGAAGTTATGTGGCCGCACCCTGTAACATCTCCGACGTTTTTTCTTAAGACTGGAAAAAGCTAGAAACATGCCGTTTGATTTAAAATACGCGTGTACTTATTGTGAATGCATGACAGAGATGGAAGCACTGTACGGCACACAACTCTATCGGCAGCTGGGAGAGTGAGGACTGTTTTTAATATTTAAAATAGCGCATGGCATCTGCGTCTGTGCTTCCATTGAGTTGCCTGGCGTCTTGTTTCAGGGTTGGAAAATGACATCCATGTTTCATTGTCACAATCGATGAAATGAAAGTCCCATTCATGCCGTTATCACGTATCAATACTGACTGGCAGCATGCCGTGTGCACAGTCTTGTGATCGTCCGCTAGCATTCGTGCCACTTTCCTGGAGGATACTTTTCGTATTTTCAGGTTTTCATGCAGGATTGTGTGCACAGATCCCACTGACATGCCGTTTTTAGAGGCGATGTGTTCCACACTCATTCGGCAGTCCTCCAAAACAACTTTCGCTACTCGTTCGATCATGTCGTCAGATCGGTTGGTGCGAGGCCGACGTACGGCTTTCTTTAAACTGTTGCGCATGCGAACACACATTAGACACATCGATGATACCAAAACGTGTCTAACTCAATTGGCCAAAAATTTCAATCGGTGTTTCATCACTGAAATGGAGAAAATGAATGATTACACGCTACTTTTTCAATGAAAACGTTGCACTTTCAAGTATCAAAAACAGCTCTCACTCTTTCCCCTGTCGCCAGAGTTCTGCATTCCATATAGTGCTGTCAACTATGTCAGAAATTCACAACGATTACACGTTTATTTTATATCAAACCGTGTGTTTCTATCTGTTTTTAGACTTGAGTAAAAACATCGGAGGTGTTATAACTTGAATGCACCTCGTATAGCTGAAGTTTGAAGAATAGTAGATTACAATTTCGTTTCTAATTAAACTAGCGTTCATGAAGCCTCCAATTATTCAGTTCACAGGTTGCTGACATGTGTTCAACTCTTATCTGCACTGTAAATTCACAAAGTGAAGTGCTTAAAAGCAAACATATAAATGAATTCCACTTTTTGTTAAAAACAAAATATTTGGTAAGTTTTGCCCTAGTTTTTACATCCTGTGTATTGCTGCCTCGGTATTCTATTTCACGGCAGAAGTTATTATACAGTATCAGATCGTAGTTGGTTCATGTTTTGCGCGTGGGCGTTGTATTATAACTTCAACAAGTAATTTGATTCATTTTTACGAAAACTAATCAATTTGGACTTGTTGGTGCATTCTAAATTCTTTAAATTACCTAAACTTGGAATCGTTTTATGAGAGCTCTTTTAATTAAGCCTGATAATTACCCTACATGGCTAAACTTATGAGGGCTTTAAAACAACAATGAGAAATTGAAAGACTAACGACGTATTAAATATTAAGGTCTGTTTTGCACGTGCCTACTTCTCAGTTAAAAATCGATGCCTAAATTTTTATTTTGCTATGAAGAAAAGTATTGCGAGTTTCTCCTTTTTTTGGATCCGAAGGGAAGCATAGAACCTGAATTTTCTTTCAAGAGTTTTCACTCTCAATAGTTTGAAATATGCTTTGAAGTATATTTCTGGTACATTCTTCAGTAATTAAACTGTAACCTGTAAATGACGCGGCACTTTTTATCGTTCAACTCAAAATTGTCATTCTGCCTTGTTTGCTTCAAGTTGTCACTAGCCCTCTCTAGCTGAACAAGGCGTAAACGCTTTACAAACGAAGTTTCCTTCACAGGAAGGCCGGAGCCTAGTGAGCTCTGCTCGTAATTTTTGTGCTGCTTTCCTGCCTGCGCTGTGGAAGTCTCGCTAGCAGGAGACACCCACGTATCTTCCTGTGTACAGGCTACCTGAGTCTTGAAAAGCAGCTGAGTTCTCAGACTTGACAGGTAAAAATGTTACGTGTGCTCGTTTTATGAGGTAGAAATACTTTATCGTATTTTACTACACTTTCTGTTCATTAGAGCGGAATATTGCTTCGTTCATTATGTGATTGATCATTTGTTGAAGTTTATCAAAAGTTCTTCTTTCACCTTGTTTTAACACGGGGGAAATGAATTTATTCAAAATGTCGAAAGAATAATTACTATTTTATAGATATTCGTTTGTAAAGCTAGCTTTTTCTAACGCTTGTTGTAACGATCGGTTGTTGAAGTTTGGTATCAATGAATTTACCAAGTATGATTTCAAAATAAAAATAAATTTTGAAAATGAACCCCAATGTTCATTCAGTGGGGAACTTCGATGGAAGCACAGATACTTTGGTTATTTGAATCACTATATGTATAAGTTCTGCAGAAGCTGTAACATATTTGACTTTGACAACTCTATAAACAGCTCGGGTACAGTTCCTTGGTTTATAGTCTACAGCTTGTAGAAGACATGCACTACTTGTCTCGTCTGTGGTAAGACAGATCTGCTATGAATCTGCTGAGAAATATTTGCCTGTTGTGTGGACGCGGCGCTGCTTTCGAAGAAACGACATATCTTGTTTGTGTTTTCCGTGTAACAGTGATAACTGTGGGAACACGGCGGTTTGTCCTCAACAGACATTTCAACGGAATTATTTTAAATGCGTACACATATGGATCGGAATGAGTTTTTGTTCTTCGTTGTGACAGATACTCAAAACTTATCATGATTCAATTTTTTTGGCAGAATTCGCATGTTTGTTATTTTTACCCATGTGACAAGTTTGGTTTTATGATTCACTGTATACCATGAGTGTAAATTTTTTTCGAAGGCAATTACAGTTCAAAGTAGAGATGTACTGGACGTGGATTTTTCAATATCTGCGGATGTAGATGGCCTGCTTTTTTTATATCGAGCTATGAAAAATGAGTTTCAGCCACAGATGATGAATGAAAATACATAGTTATGATGTCGGAAGGAATAATTTCTTCAATTTATGCAACTGATGAATGAAATAGGTTATTAATATAGTGAGCTCATAAGTGAAATTATGCAATGAAAAATTATGACAGAAATAGCTGAGACTTAAAAGTAATAGTATTGAGCAAGGTCTACTATAACCAGGACGTGCATCGCCATGTAGCTGACGACGGTAGTGGAGGCCTTTGCATTCTTAGTAACATAACATTTTCTATCGGACAAATTGATCAAAAATTACTTCTTTCAAGCAATAGAAGGGATAATAAGGTTTTACAGTGAATTTAAAATGTTTTAAAGCACTGTAATGCTCTGAAATACCAATTTTAACCGGACTTAACATGTATTATTGTATGAGCTTAGTGGCCACTTTATAGAAAGCCGAGTTGCTTCAGTTTTAGACTTTACAAGTTGATTATAGTTAAACCTTTTCCAATGCAAACAACCAAACATCCAAACATTCACGCATATAAACAAACAGACATAGAAACAAAAACCTACCAAACTGCAGTGATTAGTCAGCCAACTGGGCCTCCTTGACAGAGGTCTGAAGGACTGCATTCTTCTGCTGGTCTTTCTCTGAGGGGTTGACAGTAAATTTGAGGGGTTGACAGCAAATTGAGTGAGTGTAGTAGTCGTCAGAATACTGCCTTTCTTTGACTCGTACAGTTCCTTGACGCCTACAAATGATGCCGTGTTTCATTGTCAAGACTGATCTTCTGGCCCTTCTCACTGATCCAGTTGTTGCGGATGCAGTTGTTTAGCAGATGTAGCTCCAGTTGTTTAGCAGAAGTACTGTGTCAAAAAGGAGAAACCAGAGACGCTCGCTGTCAAGAGGATGTTTGGCTGTGGCACTGCAATTACCTAGTGATTAGAATAGAAGTGGCCTTGCAGTCTCGGTTGTTCTCGGCCATGCCACTCAGCAACCCACCAGAAATTGAAACAGTTGGGCGAATCTGTACTGCATCTACCAAGAGAAACTCATTCTTCTGTTGCAGTGTCTGGACTTTGTCAAATGTTTCCCTCAACACCTGGTCCTTGTCAATAGATGAAGTGATGTACTGCAGCTTGCGTTTGCATGGCAGCACCAAAAAGTCTCTGAGCTGTTCATAATTACACTTCGGGTATGATTGAAGAGCAAAACAATCATTCATGGAAAACTGCTTCTGTGAGGAAAGTTCCAACAGACGTCAAAAATACCAACTTCTTCTCCTTCTCGGTGTCGACATAGGCTGACGTGTGAGCTTGAAGGGTGACAACATTTTGGATCGTTTTGTGAAACGGGATGTCATACATAGTTCATTGCAAAGCGCAAAGTTTCATCGGACTGCGTATACGATCTCAAACCATTGTTGGGATGAAATGTCTTAAACAGTGGTACACTAATGCTGTTCTTGAACGCACTGAGCGTTACTGGGGAACACAAAGTGGGCTTGTTTTCGACAATCACAGACAGGCTGCACTCACTGAAGTTGTCGGTCATGAACAAACACACAAGCCTTTCTTTCGATCTTGAAATAATCAAGTTCTCGTACTGCTTCTGCAGGTTACGTTCAGGTTTGAAAGCATCTAATGAAGTAATCTTATCCTTCTGAAGAAAATACCTCAGTTGTCGGTCTTCCACTTTCGCCGGGGGAGATGCAGGTTTTGGAGATGGCAGACATGAAGCAGGCACATTGAAGATACTGAGAAGGATTTCACTTGTTCACACAACCCCACACTTGTTCGGCATGTTTAATACATATAATTAGTAATAAACTTTGTAAACAAACAGTATCCTCTCAGAAATGCAGCAATGTACCTCGAAACAAACAACAATGTCCGATTTAAACCGAGCGACAGGCTACGACAATGTTCGCACTATGACAGATGGGGGTTAACTGAATTCGGTGAACTGGCCTCCGCTACCATAATCAGCTACATGGCGGTGCACGTCCTGGTTATAGTAGTCCTTGGTATTGAGTGATTTCATCATCTGTGTTACCAGGATGCAGGATGAGGACACAATTCAAATGCACCCCACCTACCTCTTTGCCCAACCCTCACTCATTCAGAAAAGGCTGCTTCTTGCTTACATTTAATAATTGTAGGTAATTATTGGAAAGTTGTGTTTTAAAAACAAAAGTTTCTGTGTTCGCTCTAGCGCTAACCTGGATCTCTTTTCATCATTAATGATTCCAGCTCCACTAAATAGGCTCTCGCTGTTTACACTGCTGGAGAGACTGGCTAAGTATGTCCTAGCAAGTGTAGCGAGGGAAGGATACGACTGAGCATTCGTGCGCCATCAAAGAAGAGGATCTTCCGCCATCTATATGCGTTCCATTCTTCGATATTTGTTAACCATTTTGGTATTTTATTTGGAAATATCTGTTTGAAAAAGTTCAGTATCGCATCACATGTACCCGCATGTTGCGCTCACTCTGTCCCTTGCACGAGCACGTATCCGTTTTCGACCTTGTCCTTTGCGTCATACCAGCGCTAGAAGAAGCATTTATTAAACACATCATGAAGTTTAGTTGATGGGTTTTCAATTATCTACAAAATGAAAGAAAATATGACCTTTTTACTAAAATAATGCATTATTTAAGACATCCACATGTCATTCGCATTCAACGGAGCGGATACGGATACGGATCTGAAAAATCATACGGATATTCTCGGATACGGATGCTGATATCTGCCCCATCTCTAGTTCAAAACATTATAGCTCCGGCAATCGATAAGCGAAAGTGTAATTCCGATTTAGAAATTGAAGTTAGAATGAAGGCATGCCGGAATTTCACCATCTTTTGTACCACCATTGAGGTACTTGTTTACGTTACGGGCGGGAGTCCCATGATACTAGGTACGAAAGCCACTGAATGGATCAAGGAAAAAGATGAATTTCTGGTGAAAACCTCATCACCTCTGTACAGTCCAAATCTCAAAACTGAGTACTGCAGTACCTGATCACACTTAAAATAACTAACAGCAGAGCCTGCAAGTTGGAGTAATTTGATATTGGATTAAGCAGGTGTGGTAGGTGATAAAATATAATTTGGTTGAATGATTAGAAAATTCTGAAAAACGTGACTGAAGGTATAGATCATCATTTCCAATAAATTATAAAGTTTATACGCTTTTCATTCACACTAAACATTGCAAATTGTTGTCTGGCTCCTTATGTTTCAGTGTATTTAAATTCGCATTTGTGTTTCCTGTAAGATTCATTGACGAACGTTGTATATTGCATCCTCGTTGCCCATTGTGAACGGTGGACAAGCAGACTCCATTTGTTGGCTTATCAAGAAAAAAACGATGTTGAAATCGAAACCCATGGCTGCAAATTAACATTTTAATGGGGTAACAAATGTGAAATTTCATTATGAGGAATAAAATTTAGCCTTTTGTTAGAGGAATAATTTTATGGTCTCTACCGCGAGTTCATGTTATACGTACGTTATTATGACGAACTTCTCAGTTTAATAAAAATATTTCTTTTTCTCTAATAATTTAATAATATAACACTGCACTTTAGGCTGAGTTATCATTGAACATATCGTGTATAATAGATCATAAAACTAACTTATGGATTAGCTTACAAAACCATGACTGGTGTAGCAGCAGCAGCAGCAGCAGCAGGTACCGTCCTCTCAGCCAGGCAGCCAAGGGCACGCCTCGACTACTCTGAGTCTTGGCACCGCCACCGTGCTGCCGGCCTCTCGCTGCGACTTTTTCTGTTACTGTCAGTGTGTGGTGTTAGCAGTGACTGTCTTGACGGGATGGTATCTGCTCCGACAGTCAGCTGCTACTGTCAGTGTGTGGTGTTAGCAGTGACTGTCTTGACGGGAAGGTATCTGCTCCGACAGTCAGCTGCTACTGTCAGTGTGTGGTGTTAGCAGTGACTGTCTTGACGGGAAGATATCTGCTCCGACAGTCAGCTGCTACTGTCAGTGTGTGGTGTCAGCAGTGACCGTCTTGACAGTAAGGTTTAAAAAATTTTCACTTGGCGACATATTATTTGTTACGTTTCTATAAAACAGTGTTCACAGGACAAACACGTTGGTATGAATCAAAAAACACCAACAATGGATCTTGAAGGGCTTGAATAAACTTTCATGCAATCTTTAATGTCTATAAGGTCTCTATACCCATCAGTATAGAGATCCGAAAATAATGGAAGGCAACAAACTTATCAGTAATCCAATACCTCGTTTGTTATGGCTCTCAGAATTCTATCCTCAATAAACTTAGGATTCTTTTAGGGGTTTATTTTAATTATTCTTAATTGAATTTTAATTTGTTCTTCCTATGTAACATCGAGTAACATGATGATGTGCTACGGTGTCACTTCACATCGGGCGTCACAATTTTTTTAAGTAAATCAATAGGTAACATTTCTTAAAGGAAACAAAAGGATTTCTTGAAGCTCCAAGTTGTGATCATGTAACGACTTAGTGCAACCATGGCAAGAAAATATAGAACCGGTTGAATTGTGTGTTTTAGAAGCAACAAGTGGTATGAGCGCTACTAGAATAATCTAACAATGTAAATGTTTTAATAATTTTTCGAGAACACTTTAAAATTATTAAGAATTCCTACGTACTTGAACTTCTACGCATGCCTATGAAGAATGAAAAAAATGCCTTGACTGAAATCACTTATCTATGTGAAAATTATTTGTTCACTGGTTTTTCCACTAGACAATATTGCTTAGCAGTATTCAGTAGACCAGCTGTTCACGGTACCTTTTGAAGACCAGCTGTTCACGGGACTTGAAAATAAAAAGAACCTTATTGTATTCTACATTACATGAGTTTGCTTTGGTTCATCAAAGAATGCTCACTTTAAATGTTATCTGCCTTAGTGTTTCCTGTTTTTCTAACTTAAGAATGAATAAGAACAAATCAAATTTACCTTAATAACTTGATGATCAAAAATGTTATATAACCAAACCAAACCAAACAACATTTTTTTGTTGGTGTATCTCAGTGAGCGATGAACTCCCGAGTTCTGGTCAGCAGTTCACTGACTGCACTTGCCTTTTCATGGTTGAAATACTACCATTGAAAACCTAACATGGGGACAGCAGAAAGTTTCATAATTCCTGTTCAGATGAGAAATAACTTCTATATCATTTGCAGTAATCGTAGACTAGAATGATATTTAAAATAGATTTTAATTGAATTTTGTGCAAAAACTCTAGACTTGTGAGATGAAATTTTGGGATATGTGTTGTACTCGTGTTGTACTCGTGTTGTACTCGTGTTGTACTCGTGTTGCACTCGTGTTGTACTCCTGTTGTACTCGTGTTGCACTCGTGTTGTATTCGTGTTGTACTCGTGTAGTACTCCTGTTGTACTCCTGTTG
>VCRD01007126.1:10620-22969 GCA_006783055.1 Trinorchestia longiramus
GAAACAGAAAACAAAGCGGTCATCGGCATTAGTGACTTCCATTGAACAGCGGTTTAGACTAATTACAATGTAGAAAAATTGACACTCCTTTGTATTTCACGTATATGGCATATTATCTTGCATGATGAATTAGCTTCGAAAACTGAACATGTTTCGGGAAAGGCAATATTTTAACATTTTTAGAAAGGAAACCGTGTTGATAGACGAAAAAACGCTGACAGCGTTTCACATAATATCTAATCGCATGAAAACCTCTACACGCCCAATTGCACTCAAAGATTCATTCTAGGTAAGTATGCAACATATCAAAACGCAGTCAGTGTTCGGTACAAAACACGATCTGTGTTAGTATTGTTATTGGGCAAATATAGTAGCTGGCCAATGTAACAAGACGATCAGTTTTAATATCGGCATGAGGTAATATACAAAAGCTGACCATTTGTTACAAGACAATCACAGGTAGCACTGATACGAGACAAATGGAGATGCTGACCAGTGATACAAGACAATCACAGGTAGCAATGATACGAGACAAATGGAGATGCTGACCAGTGATACAAGACAATCACAGGTAGCACTGATACGAGACAAATGGAGATGCTGACCAGTGATACAAGACAATCACAGGTAGCACTGATACGAGACAAATGGAGAAGCTGACCAGTGATACAAGACAATCACAGGTAGCACTGATACGAGACAAATGGAGATGCTGGCCAGTGATACAAGACAATCACAGGTAGCACTGATACGAGACAAATGGAGATGCTGACCCGGGACGAAGGGATGGAGAGCGCGTCCTCCACACAGGACACAGAGGTCTGCTGGTCTCCCACGTCCACCACACATGCGCTGCCCACTCCTGAGCCGAACGTGGCCGCCACGTGGTCCTGTGATGGTTCAAATTAGTTGACAATAACTGTCACGTTTATTGAGCATAAGTTCAAAAGTTTTAAAGATTCTACAAAAGACAAAAAAGACGAAATATAGAAAAAAAATATGTATATTGGCATACAAATCCAATGAAAGTATGCTGTCATTTAGAGCTAGTAGAAAATTTACTGTTATATAGAAACAGTATAAAAAACGCTCATGCACAGTCAGAGTAAAAATAAAGAGTACGAAAGCCTCGGACTCCTCTGTCCGATGACTAAATAGACTTTTTTAATCCCACTCAAACAACGGCGAATTCCACACAGAATACAATTGAAAGTTAAATGATGGATTCACGATACCTTGGTCTTTTAACAGATTCATTGTATACCCTGAACATGCTTCAATATCTTAACAAAAGAAAGTTATAAATTTAATCTAAAACTAATGTAAACAAAGAAAATGAAAAGATAGGATTATAAATGATTGTAAACAATACTTAGAATGGTTTCGAACCGTACTCATTAGCTTGCCAGTTGAATTTCGTTCTTTATTTTATTGCGAGTTTTCAGAATCAGCTCATTGAACACTTTTTAGCTCCACAGACGACTTTTTTACGAAACCATTTCATAAGCAACTTGTACCCTCCTAATTTCATTCAAAAACATGTTGGCGAATTGCTGAATTCTCTTCAGAACTCAAAAACCTTTGATACCAACTCAACATTATGCTCCCTCAAATTTAGGTTTCGGAAGATAATAGATATCTATAACTACATAAACTTCTAAACCATGGTAAAACAATTCCACCCACAGCTCCGAGTCAGAACCGTTTCTAAATAAAATAAAACACCTTGAAACACGTTATCCCGTCTTAGTATTGCATACTACATATATTGCGTTATTTTATTCTAGGGATAACCTCACTTCCACTGGACTGAGGTCATTATCACAAAGAGAAACTTGTGTTAAAGGTCGTTTGCACAGTGCGCTGAAATTATCACTGAGGAAACAGAGAAGATCAAAATTTGAAATAGGCATTACGAGTGAACATGCTGACGAAAATGTTCCCTCCCAAGGCGAAAATATGTCATGCTATAACTAATCAATGTCGTAAATAATAAATTGCACGTGACAAGCAATCATGTACATTTCCGTTTCTGCACAAAGTTAATTTTAAAATGGTATATTTCTCTAGTTTCTCGCTTTTGAGAAGATATTAAAGGGAAGACGAAGTTGTTATATAGTTCTACATGATGACTATCGCCTCGGTCATTAAAACAACAAAAAACAATTTAGCCTGCACTAAATATTGATTAACCATCAACTGGAAACACCAGAAAACATTTGATCTCGGCGAAGATCAAGTATTTACCTGGTAAGACGTTCAGTAGCTATCAATGACAGAAAATTAAACATTTCTGGAAGCAGCACGAAGCGTGGCTGGCAGCGTAGTGAGAGCGGAGGCAACCACAGCGTAGAGCGCTAGCGAAATCGTCGTGATCGATATTTCGGGTTGTGAAGCTGGACATTATATTGAAAGCCATCACCGCGACGCGAGACTTGTTAAAATTTCTGTCTCGCCGAAAAAACGAAAATATATCACTTGGATTTTTACTGACAACTACAGAATTTCCCTGAAATATCATATAACAAATCCGGCTTAAACTCATTAACACAGTAGGTGATCGGGAGTCCGTTTTTACATACTTCTGCATTAGTAACTTCATACGTGTTAGATATACAATACAATAAAACGCTCAAGTAAACAAAATTTGCAGTTTTTAGCAAAACAAGCAAATGTCAGTATATGCTACTCA
The DNA here is from genome assembly GCA_006783055.1 of Trinorchestia longiramus. Taxonomy (NCBI): domain Eukaryota; kingdom Metazoa; phylum Arthropoda; class Malacostraca; order Amphipoda; family Talitridae; genus Trinorchestia; species Trinorchestia longiramus. The sequence continues at coordinate 13,313 of VCRD01007126.1, forward strand.
GTTCAATGCAAGTAGTGCAAGATGTGCTAGTGAAGCGCTAAGTCTCCTAGCTACTCTAATTAGGACGGACACCATTACCATAATTCCACTGAGAAAACTTTGTAAACTCTACCTAGCTCCCAAAGACTGAAGTCCCCCAAGTCACGCTCAAGGACATTCGCCTTTGCCCATTCTCCTATGAGATCAGCAGGCAAAGCTGCAGAGCGTCCAAGAAGCTGAAAGTTAGATTACAGAAATAAATCTTCCCCAAGAAAGAGCTGGAGAGTAACGGCCTCAGAGGTCGTTCAAAGGCCGTCGCTGTGGCCAGGATTGCCCATAAGAGGCCCGGCGGTCGGTCTTGTAACCATAGGTGACTCGGCTGCTGAAGCGTCAGTAAATAACCCGAAGGCAGCACAACACAACACGGAGCCAAGGTTGCGCTCAAGCGAGAGGCTGTGATGCAATCCAATGCGTACTTCCTTGGGTGGCTGACCTTAAGAGGTAAATATTAAGCACCTTCAGATACACTGTTGACAAAACAAAGACGGCGATGGGAAGAAAGGTACAGGGGTACTTTTATCTTGCGTCAAACTAAATTGTCGCATTAAAAAAAATCGTCAAGCTCGATAATATGAATAATTTGTAGAGTAGAAGGCGTAATTGAGCCGTGACTAGTTTTCCGACACCCTTCCCATTACATCACATTACACAACCCAATGGAAGGAGAGCACCAGAGTGGCGGCTGGCGGTCCGCACAAACGCCTGATAAGACGAGGACTGTGGCCACACATAAAATTATTGTTCATACTCCGGAAAAAATAGAACAGTGACAAAAACTGTGGCCATAGAAATAAAATTATTAATGCTCTTGAAAAAAATTGAATTATAACAAAAACTGTGGCCGTAGAAATAAAATTATCAATACTTTTGAAAAAAATTGGAATTGTAGCAAGGACTGTGACGACACGCATTAAAAAATTATGATTAACAGTAGTGAATACATCAGAATTTGAAGTATGGAATTTGTAATAGCAGACCCACTATGGACCACATCAGCAATCAAATAATTTATGGAATAAAATATCAATGTTCGTTGGAAGTGTGGTGCACATCATGCAAATTAATTTACCATCGATATTTTTTCAAGCTATTTACGATGACTAAACTTTTGTAGGCATGTCGTGCATTAACAGCATGATGTTCAATACACTGATAAAAACTATGAAGGCAGAAAAAATGATCCCACTATTGCGGGAGACAGAGTTACAAAAACAAACACCTGACGGGTCATAATAGTTAAATATATAACAAAAGACGCTCAATTTAACCAGACTGGCATGTTGGTAACCACAATAACACGGTGAACGCGAATAATTCTCGTAAACACAGTAGAAGAGGATGATCTACAATGTACCTCAATGAAGGGAAAGCGGTCGCCTGACTTGTGCAAGTTGGGAGCATGACGCTGCAAGATGAGCACATGAACCGACAGAGCTACCGCTCAACAAACTGAATTAGTTACTGTGTCTATACACAGTACTTGTAGCTGAGCTCCACGACAAGACAGTTTTATGAACTTAGTGAAGCGGTCAACATGCTGTGTGCACAATTTCGTAACAATAAGTTTAAAGAAAAAAGAAGCGCTATCACCTCAAACACATTAGGGGCGTCTAGTACAAAAATGAGTATAGCATTTTCAAATGAGTATGAGCACAAATAACACTAGGATAAGTTACAGTATATTCCGATTATGGCGTAATTTAATAATAACCGCAATGCAATAATTCCCAGAACGCAGCTCACGATATACACGACACATCTCATTGCCAAGTTAATCTCTTGGACGCATAAATCAAGAAACCACAATGCAGCTAAACTGACGACTGAACAGCGTTTGGAAACCTGGCGATGATAATGGAGTGTTACTAGCTACAACTTGCACGCATGATTTACGTCAGGAAATCACGCGCAGCGGCTCCGCAGGACCGTAACTTAACACACAACTGATGAAGGTTAGTTTGAAAAGTTGAATTAGATGAGACAACAGACACGCAGAGCTCCAGCAAGGTTCACGCATGAGTTATTAGAGCGCTAGTCATTTGAGAAGACATTATGACTCCGTGGTGTGGAAATGACAACTCAAGTAACAGCGGTGGTGTGAGGATGGCAACTCAATAACACCGGTGGTATGAGGATGGCAACTCAATAACACCGGTGGTATGAGGATGGCAACTCAATAACACCGGTGGTATGAGGATGGCAACTCAATAACACCAGTGGTATGAGGATGGCAACTCAGGGAGCAAATCAAATAGAAGAACGAGAAATGCCGCACAAAACAACTGAGCGACTGCCGCTCTGAGGGCGGGAGATAATACACGGGGAAATATTCATATACATATGTTCCACCACAGAACAAGACAGCTCATTGTTGAACAACGAGAAACAGCAATTGACTACAGAGAAAACTGGAATGAAAACGTGTTTTGATTGTAAAAAAAAATTTAGGTTACATTTAAATTTGACAAGAAGCAGAAATAACAAAACGAGCAAGCGAAAGTGCGTATAAAATTTGCACAGCAGCATTACAGATGCATGGAGATCCGAGCTCACAATGAAACAAGCAAGCAAAGAATCATACTTCTATGAGAGTGCACCTTCCATCGAATTATTTGCTATACTGTACACATTCCTCCCTCAGCTGCTCGGAACCAAAACACAACTTGAAGCCAAATTGGGCACCGCCCTGGCGTCATGCGAGCTTACTGCCAGGGGCATTTTGTTCCGTAATTCGTCCTCCATGACCCGAGAACAGACGGACACACTAGGCATTATTGATGTACAGCAAATGCGAATAAATAACAAGAGGCTAAACGATGAACTTGAAACAAAGTATAATTCTCTTACCTAAACGAAATGAGACCACGTCATAATTCAGGAATAAGGATTTCAGAGTGCGCCCATATGAGAGAGGTGAGAACACAGGAGGCGTATTTGCGCAAGCCTCGTGGATGACCTGGCGAGACCACGGCACCTGCAGCAGCGCTACATGCTTGCCAAGGCCGACACGGCCTCTACAGTGAAAGGGGAGCACATGTACACCGCATACACGTAGTACAGTACGTGTAGACACCGAGTACACATATAAACTGTGTGCACTAAGTATAATACGTAATAAAGTGCAAGTAATAAAGTACGTGATCACACGCGCATACCCCACACACTATAATATGTACACCGCATACACTAAGAATGGAGTACGTACACACGACGCGTTAGAAAAATAGAGTGCGTGTACACACACTGCATACACGAAGAATAGAGTGCGTACCTGGCTCTGTGGTTGGTAGCTAGGGAACTGCGGAACGCTAAGTTCCTTATGTATGCTGACGAGGACAGACATTAAAGACCTAACGTCTAAGAGGACCTCAAGAATCCTTCGTAATTCAGAGGAAAATTAAATTCCTCAAGTGAACTGAAATCGGATCTCCATTAGCACCCCATATGATCGGGCGTAGTAGAGAAATTCTGAATTTACTACTCCCTATAGAACTGAAAAAAACAAAGAAAAAGGAAAAGGACAGAAACTACATGAATGGGTTTTCAACACATTTGTATTTCATTCAGAGAATTGCTTCAAAAGAACTGAAAACTAAAAAAACTCATCAGAGCGCTCGTCAACGTCACCACTTAGGCTGTACTGAAAGATACAGTAAAAACACTAAATAAATTAACTTCAACTTACTAACGTAAGTTAAAGACATGGAATGAGGTCTTAATGCACGTTACAAATATACTTTATCAAGCTAGGTACCCAGAGAACTATTGAAAACACACTTCAAGAACACATACAACCAATAACTACAAGGCCTTGTGAAAACGAGATATACGTTATCATTCTAGACACCCAGAAAAAGCCGCCTGGTTTAAAGCAAAACTCAAAGAACACGCATACATGAACGTCCCATCTACAATAACTTGCGAGAACCAGACGGGAGAGCTCGTAAAAAGTACTGCGGTCAAGCAAGATGACACCACAAAAAGTCCTGACCAATAATGTGAGGAGTCAGGCATGGGCTCAAGTGAAAGGCTACCAACGTTGGGGGTCACAGCAAGCAAGGGATGTTGAAGATCATCGCTCCCAGCTACGTGTGCTTGCGTGGCAAACACGCAGCTCAGAGGCTTAGAAAATTCTAACTTTATAAGAGAAGAAATTGTTAATTGCAAATAAAATTGATACATGAAATGTGCATGAACATTAGGTTTTCAAACGTCTTGTTATCAAAATATTAAAGCGGTAGAAATAAATACATACATTGGTTAACATAATACAACGAACTGTATTTATGGAAGAAAAATCAACGGGCAAATTGGATGAAAGCAACGAGCAAATAGATAAGACTCAGAGAACACAGAAAAAATATACAGAAATACAATTTCGAATGAAAATATGGATTTTATATTTTGGATGGGATCCACGGATACGAAACAAGACAAAAAGTACAGAAGAGAAATACAATTACATTTCTTTGTGAACAAAATTTGAACAGTAAAAAACTGCCACTGAAATACAAGGTTAATAACAAGAAACAAAAATGTAAAAAACGCCACGAGGAAAAATGGACTAAAAATTATAAAAAAGGGAGTTCAACCACAAAAGAAATTACTCGAAGAAGTGTTATGTATTAAAATCATCAGTAACGCTATTCGGGACTAATTTTCACACTAATACAGAACTCTTCAAAAATGCAGGGCATTCTTGGACGATGCCACTAATGAAAGAGAACGGTGCAAAATCCTTTCCAGGAAATAGTTTATCAATGAATGAAGAAAGTAAACAAATCACACGGAAAAATCAACAATGCAACAAAAACAGCAAATTAAGGAAAGATGCCAGCACGGGTACAAACCGTCACTCGGTATCCAGGATTCGGGCCAGCACCTGAAGTAAGAGCAGGCGCTGTGGGGACACCCAGCAGACAAAGTGGTGAGCATGGAGATGATCATCAAAGTGAAGCACACGCCACGACCCGTAAACGAGCGGATATGAACCATGACAACGCCCATGTGGATGATCCTCATGGTGGCAACGGTTTCTGGGTTAAGCGTTAGGAACTCGACGCATCATTTATCAGCAGCAGAGACAACCGCTGGTGCTCGAAGTGTTGCCTTAGAACGTCCGGAAAAAAGTGAATAAGATGATATAGATCTCACGTACGAACGATATGAGAAAGAAGAAATGAGGAATTCAACTAACATCATTCGAGGCGTAGTTAGGCCAAAACTTTCTCCCGATGATTTCTCTCTTGAATATAAAGATGAACATTCATTATAGAACCGAACGAAAAATGAAGATGGGACGCATAATAAAATAAACAAAACATTTTCCAGCGACAGAATTATTAGCAAGAAGAAAGGTCAAAATTAAGAACCAATTGATGTAAAAAATACGAGAGAGAGAAAACGAAGTAATTAAAATTTACCAACATTTCTCAACTAATTCCAACCGAGTATGCGTCGAAATTTACAAGGAGTATCGGCAAAGAGGCAAAACTTGCACTCTTCAAGCATTAAGGAAAAAGAGAGCAATTCTCCGAGGTCGCTTCATGTTTAAATTCAGAAACCACACTTAAAATTGAAACTCGGGCTAAAAGGCAGAACGAAAACCTAAAATCAGCTAACAATTTTTCATAATGGCTAACACAAAAAGAAGTCGAGACCAGAACCAACAAGCGCAAAATATCATTTACGGCCAAAATGGCAGAATAAAAGGACGAAACATCACTAGCTACACTGCAGCCGCCGTCACACTCTCCAGTGCCTGGAACGTTACAGGCACCAGAGCATGATAAGTAATGCACTCCGCCAGAGGAAGCTTCGCAGCGGGTATAAAAAAGCCTCTACTCAAGCATTGTTCGCGTAAAGGAGATACGTCAGAGATTATCCCCTTATGTAATGTTGGTGTTCTGTACTGCGCGGGCACGAACATGCGCTACGACACAAAATATTTTTACATGGACACCTTAGGGCCAATGAACACGGAAATGTGAACATGCATGCACAACGATTTGCGCACATGGCAGGGCAAAGATTTTCTAAAATGCATACAAGACGACGGACTCAATTGCTACCAAGTTAGACTCCACAACGAACACGAATGAGGAAGCGTTAGCGTAAATTAATATCAGAACGACTACGCCGAGCACTAAGCAATCCCCACGAACGTAAAGTGAGCAGTCCGCATAAACGAAAATTACGCTGTCAATGTAAATGGAAGATAAACGGAAAGAAAAAAGGAAAATAAATTGGTGTGCAGAAGCGAAGTCTCGTTCCTTAACAGAATATAAAACTCGCCCGCAGGCGAAAACGAAAACTAGTTCGTATTCAACTACAAAGATTGATTCATCTGTGTGAACGAGAATTGAAAGTCCATTCTCGGAGGGGAAAACTAACCAGCCCAGACAGATCTAAACTTGCATGTACACACAGGCAAAAAATGGGTCATGTGTAAGGACGAAAATTAATACTAAAAAATTTGTGTCGACAGCAAATAGCACACATATAAAAAAAAGCATATCCACGCAGACGAAAGTTTGTTCATTTCTGGAAGCAAAACGCACCTTTTGTGCGAAGACACAGGATGATGAAGCTGCCCAAACAAGTACTGGCTAATTTCTACGGAAAAAGGAAGGTCAATACAGGGCGAGTATTGAGTCATCTGTGTAATTTGTGCACGGAACAGCGCAGGCGAAGACTAGCACAGCTACTACGAGAGAGCAAAAGGATCAAGGTAGATATAAAACGTAGCGGTCAATCGGACCGTCGCTATGAACGATAATTAAGATACATTTGCAACAGACTTCGTTTGATCCAACCAAAGTCCCACCATCGGCCTGGATTAATATTTATTGAACGTAAACAGTGGTTACATAATTTGTGTAAACATAAACCGGTACATCAGCGACGACGAAAGATGATCCACATGCAACCGCATTTATGTGTAAGAAAACGAGAGTTTCCACATATCAAAAAGAGACATTGTATGAAAACATGTAAAAATGAAACGAAACGTAAACATCGAAGAGAAAGAAAACCGACTTGGCACCGCAAGCCCAAAATCAAAAGGAATATTCGGCCAATAGTTTGTAACTTGAGAAGAGAATACATTAAGAAACAAATAAAGGCTTAACGCAAGAAATAGAGACGTAATCTGGAAAAACGAGGGGTGGCCAGGGTAAGGAAAGTGAGTGGCTATCGAAAGCCAAAAATTATTCGTCACGGCAAACAGAAAGGCCTCCACAAGAGACAAAAAATGGCAAGTTCTTGTAAACAAGAGGGTCCTCATGCAAGAACTATGACGTGCCACCGACAGCGGATTAGTTCTCGAACGAAACGAAAACTAATTCGACGCTGCAAATGTAAATTCCATGGAAAGCAACGAAGAATAGCACGTCAACGAAAACTGAGATATCCCCAAATGAGAAAACGCACTCATCAGAAGTAAAGAAACCATCGAATGGAAATGAAGATAATTCGTCATCACAAACGGAGACACCATCAAAATGGGAGGAGAAAGACTCATTTCCAGACACAGCACGGCATGCGAAAAAGACAACGAATAACCAAGAAAAAGAGAGACATTCCAAGGAAACGAAGGCTCGCCCGTTATCGGAAACCGAGAGCAAAGCGGTATGAACGAATAATATTACGACACCGAAAACAAAAAACCAATTTACATTCCCGTACTCAGAAAGGCCATCCAAATATGAAAATGATACAACACCGGAAAGGTAGAAAAGCTTCAAAGGGAAAAAAATTGACCCATAATCGGACATACAGGAGTCATCCCATAAGACGTAAAATAACTAAAAAGAAAACATAGCCACACCATCTTTAGAAACAAAGAATAACCCGTCCTCGTGATCAGAATGGCCAGCGAATGACCCATCATAGAATGCGAACTAGCCATCGAATGGGAAAACCGATTGCACGTAATCGAAAACAAAGAAAGTAACAGAAAAGACAAAAAATAGTCCATTACTAAAAACAAAAAGGTATTGAAAACAGGCCAAGAATAACTGTACACGGGAAACAGAGAGGCCATAGAAAGATGCCAAAAATAACTGCACACCGGAAACCGAGAGGCCATGGAAAGAGACCAAGAATAACTGTACACCGGAGACCGAGAGGCCATGGAAAGAAACCAAGAATAACTGTACACCGGAAAGAGAAAGGCCATATAAGGAGACAAAGAATAACTCTACACCGGAAATTAAGTAGGCATGGAAAACCTCTCTAAAATAGTGGTTTCAGCAACATAAAGATTCAGCAAACGAGACGCGTGGCAGCCCATCGCATGAAGCCATAAACTCGTGCCCTAAAGAGAAGAGCAGTTCTTCGTAGACAAACAGCTATCTCACGAAGACTTAAACCTACTTACGGCCGAGGGAAGGTATGGCATCTAACTCATCATTTGACTAATAATTTGACACATCCAACACATAACTTGACCGTACGAAACCGACGTAATTTTCAACAAATCAGAGGTCAGAATCGTCATCTTCATCGCCATGCGATCAAGCGATATAAGAGACCGCACCCATTTCACAATGCAATCCGATCTCAACCTCGTCGACCACTTCATCACGTAATTGTAAAACACAAGATTCATCATCCAGCACATCGTGTGATCATTAGACATATCGACCACCATTTCCATCCAAACAACAGGCGAATCAAAATTATTTATCCAAAAAACAACGGAATTAACTAACAAAAGATTCACCATCCTTCTCATCCTAAGGTAATAAGTAACAAGATTCGTCATCCATTACACCAAACTGTTATTCGACATAAAGGTCGTCAGCCGGTTCATACTGTGATCGTGCAACACAAGATTTATCATTCAAAACGAGTAATGACTCCAAAAAAGAATCGTCTTCCACTTCATCCAACAATTATAACACACAAACTTCGTCGTCCATCGCACAATGTGAACGCCTGGTAAAAAAGACATCGCGCATTTCATGGAACGATTATTAGTAATAAAACCCGACATTCAACACACCGAGCGATGATTGAACGAAACAGTCATCATCATGCCCTTTACCCATGGATCACAAAAAATAAGATTGGTCATCCGAAAGCCCATGTGGTCATCCGATAAGTAAGTCGACATCCAACACAACATGTGCCTCTCAATAAAAGTCGTTCATTAGTCCCAAGAATCATATAAAACAAGATACGTCAGCCAGCGCACCATGTAGCCACCCGGCACTAGCGACGATATCCACATCGTGTGTTTACTAGACATACCAGTTACCCAACTCGTCATGCGGTCGTCCCACATGGAGTTCATACAACCCTACGACCACTGAATCGTAGAGCAATTGTCCGACGCACAGTTCATCATAGAGTCATACGACCACTGAATCGTAGAGCAATTGTCCAACGCACAGTTCATCATAGAGTCATACGACCACTGAATCGTAGAGCAATTGTCCAACGCTCAGTTCATCATAGAGTCGTACGACCACTGAATCGAAGAGCAATTGTCCGGCGCACAGTTCATCATGGAGTCGTACGACCACTGAATCGTAAAGCATTTATACGACGCACAGTTCATCATAGAGTCGTACGACCACCGAATCGTAGAGCAATTGTCCGACGCACAGTTCA